>PISX010002656.1:69520-154781 GCA_004024625.1 Mellivora capensis | reverse complement strand
GGATGCTAAGATTCTCAACAAGATCCTAGCAAACAGGATCCAACAGCACATTAAAAAGATCATCCACCATGACCAGGTGGGATTCATCCCTGGCTTACAAGGGTGGTTCAACATTCGCAAGTCAATCAATGTGATAGAACAAATCGATAAGAGAAGAGAGAAGAACCACATGGTCCTCTCAATTGATGCAGAAAAAGCATCTGACAAAATCCAGCATCCGTTCCTGATTAAAAAATTTCATTGTTTTTTATTTCTGCCACCCAAGTATTGTTGTATTGCAAATATCCTCATACTCCCTGCTCCAAGCTCTTTGTCCAGCTCCTTCTCTCCTTTTGGCTTGTCTTTGCCTACAGAAGAGTCTCTTGGCAGGTCAGTTTCCTGAGCTAAGGTCAGGTGCACCAGGGATGGGGGGCGGGGGCGGGGAAGCACCCCTTTCCCAGAATGCTCAAAGAGGAAGGTGGGAGAGGTGATGCCTCAAGGTTGTAGACCGCTCAAAGGGGTCCATTTCCTCCTTCCAGGAGGGGTCTTTCTTCCCCATCTAGTGGGAACCCCAGAGCTGTTGAACCCCTGAGACATTAAGGCATTGCATGGGGCGTGAAAGATTACCCCTGAATCTCTCCCCAACACTGTCCCACCTCATCCTCTCCCAGCACCTGCCCTGCACAGGGTTCCCAGACCTTTTCTGTCTGCTTGAGACAGTCGTGGCCTTTCGATTTCTGTTTCCCGCTGTCCTGCTGCACCCCCGCATTTGGCTGGCTTCTTGCCTTCCTGCTTGGTAGGCACTGAGACGTGCCCTGGTAGCTCACTATTTTGGAATGATGAGCATAAACACATACTTGGTGCCCACTCGCTCTGGGCCCCGGGCTACACACTTCGCATCACTGGTCTTTATCTTCTCGGTCTGTGAAGGAGGTGCCTTCACCGTTCCCCTGGCACAGGCAAGGGGAGGTGAGTCACCTGCCCAAGGTCACTGAGCTAGCCCAGCTGGGATTCAAACCCCAATCTGCCCGACTTTAAAGTCCACACTGGAGGAGCTATGAGAAACCATGTCCCCTACCAAAGGTGACCAACTCATTCCAGTTTTTTGCAGGGCCTTCCTGGTTCTTCAGTGGAAAGTCCTGAATTCTAGGAATCCCTCTGTCTTGGGCAAAGCGGGATTTTTTTTTATGCTACCCCAGCCTGAGCCTTCTTGCCTCGGGGAGGCTTGATCCCGCACCAAAGACCCTGCCTGTTTCCCCAGTCCTGATCAGAAGAGGAGGTTCCCATGTCCTGCTGTGTCTCCTGCTTCCCCTCTAATTCTAGGTGCTTGTCTCACTTTGCTGCTGGTTTCCTGCCTATGCAGGCTTCTGGGCGGTCAACATCAGGCTTGTTCCACTCTGGAACTGTGCACGGCAATGCAGGTGGCCCCCACTGGGATTCCCTGTCCTATCTCCCTCAGCAGAGGCCTCCTTGGGCTCCTTATTGGAATCCCATCTGGTTTACAGATTCTTTGGGAATTTGCTGTTTTCTCCATGTCCTCCCAGTAGCACCGGGAGGGGTGTGTGTGTGTGTGTGTGTGTGTGTGTGACATCTGTGACATCTTTTGTAAATCCCTCCCAGCATCCTCCAACCCAACCATCCTGATAAACCATGGCTCTTAACAGGAAGGAGCGGAAAAAACAAATATCCAAATGACCCCTTCCCCCCCCAATCAAACCTGTTTGCTCTTAAGGATCTTACCTTCTTTTTATACGTTTCTAGTTTTTTTTTTTTTAAGATTTTTAAATTTATTTATTTGGCAGACAGAGATCACAAGTAGGCAGAGAGGCAGGCAGAGAGAGAAAGAGGAGGAAGCAGGCTCCCTGCTGAGCAGAGAGCCCGATGTGGGGCTCCATCCCAGGACCCTGAGATCATGACCTGAGCCGAAGGCAGAGGCTTTAACCCACTGAGCCACCCAGGTGCCCCCACATTCCTAGATTCTTAAAATAAAATGCTTCAGACAATCATCACTCATAAATGCCCAGGTGACTACGAAGCTTGAGGCTCACGGTTCTCTCCCACAGGCAGCACGCAGACTGGCCTGGTGAACACGGAGCATGCCAAGAAAGAGAAAAAGGGACATCGGCTGTCCCCAAACGCTGACTTAGCGAGTGCAGAAGCACAAGAGGACAGGCCGCTCAGAAACGCAAACCCAGACGGCACTGCTGCAAAGAGCCCACGGAATGTGCCCTGTTCCAAATGAGAGGCCCCCCCTTTCCAGCGCCTGCAAGCTCGATCTCCTCGGGATTTCGAAGATACCCAGCGGAGCGTGAGGGGAAGGAGCCCTCCCTCGCGCGTCAGCCACGGCCATGACCTTTCCATACGCGACGTTTGTAACAAAGACATCGGAGGGAACAACAGGTGGAGGGACCAAAACCAAACGACGCAGGCGCTCAGATGGCTTGGAGGTGGACAGTAAACCGGAGCCTCCGTGCCTCACGCTGCTGGAGGCTGGTGGGCATGTGCGATACGCAGCGGGGAGTGAAATCGATATTCACCGGAGAAACAAGTCAGGAAGCAGCAGTTCCATACTTAGCCAAGTGCGCCAAGCTCTCCGAGGAGGTAAAAAAAGGAAAGATCTCCTCCGTCCTCTGTGCATGCACGCCCCAAAGAACCCCGAACAGCTCCCCAAGGCTAACTCGGGAATAAAGAAGACCTTTGGCCAGCGTGATGTGGTGAGAATTTCCATTAGATAAAGTTAATGGGATCTGCAAAGTACTTTTTGGTCATGATGAGGTCCGTGCTGGGAAAATAATGGGAAAAATACCAACAAAAAATGCTTTCCAAAAATTAATGGGAAAAAATATTGGGAAGAAAAAAAAATCGCTGCTGAGGAGAGCATGTTTCTGGAGCTGGCCATCATGTTGGGTGGCTTTTCCATCAGCCCCATTATGAGTATGGGTAGTATCAAGAGTGATTGGGAATGGCAACCCATGGGAATGGAAAGAGCTGTCCGGTCACCAGAGCCCAGGGAACGGGGCACTGTGGGCAAACGTCCTCTCCCTTTGGCGGCAAGTCAGCTTACGAGTTTGGTGTGTGCCTCCTGCCCCGCCGTGAGGACCAGAGTCACGGTTTCCAGGTGGGTGGGAAGTTGGAGTTTGGCAACCTTGCTTGTTCTCCAACATGGCTGCCCATCACAAGTCCTTTGAAGGATTTAAATAACGCGTTCTCGAAATCCCCGCCAACGCCCCGAGTCAAGGTCTTTGGGGTTGAGGCCCAGCAATCAATACTTTAAAAAAAATTACTATGGGGGCGCCTGGGTGGCTCAGTGGGTTAACGCCTCTGCCTTTGGCTCGGGTCGTGATCCTAGGGTCCTGGGATCAAGCCCCGCATCGGGCTCTCTGCTCAGCGGAAAGCCTGTTTCCGCCCCCCCGCCCCCCGCTCTGCCTACTTGTGATCTCTGTCAAACAAAGAAATAAAATCTTTAAAAGAATTACTATGTCAAAAGAGTCATTCTCTGGGGAGTGTGCGTGCATGTGTGTGGGTTGTGTGTACAACACGGTATATTTCAGTTTAAGTAAACAATCCGGGTGATTCCACAGCCCGAGCAGGTCTTTGGAAAAACAGGGCTGGTCTCTTTTTACCAATAAGAAACTAAGTCCTCAAGAGAAAGGGACTTGCTTAATACCCCCCCCCCCTTCACAAAGCCATAACTATAGGCTTGTACCTCAACTCAAAGTGAAGGCCTTCTCCTGTAGGCCACAGCTCACGTAGTCATTTCGAGAACTTCTGGAAACTTATGCCACTCCCCACAGAGGCCACAGAACAAACATCCACAGAGGAGCCGGCTTATCCGGCAGAAAATAATGGTGTTACCAATTCTGAGAGCCGTTCTACCAGATCATTCCCAGAAGCCCCCAAATGCAGAGATACGACCTCCTTCTGCCTCTGAGTGCTCTCCATGGGCAACTGGACAAAACATACTTCTGCAGCAGTGGGTAGATTAGCCTGTAACATTTATTGAGCATTTGCTGCCTGACACAGTTTTCCATCCCCTTGAGTATCCTGAGGATTAGGAATTGTGAACACTATTTCACAAAGAGGCTCATTGTATAAAACTTACAGAACAGAGGATCAGAGAGGTAGAGAACCTCACTCAAGATCACACAGCTCAAAGATTTCTCAGATCATTATGTTGTACATCTGATGTTAATATGATGTTATATATATATATATATTTTAAGAAGATTTTATTTATTTGAGAGACAGTGAGAGAGAGCATGAGCGAGGAGAAGGTCAGAAGGAGAAGCAGACTCCCCGTGGAGCTGGGAGCCCGATGCGGGACTCGATCCCAGAACTCCGGGATCATAACCTGAGCCGAAGGCAGTCGTCCAACCAACTGAGCCACCCAGGCGTCCCAATATGATGTTATATATTAATGATATCTATTGGAAACAAAAGAACCTGTTTAAAAAACCCCACCCAACACTTACCAAGGATTCAAGCCCAGGTCCTACAGCTTCCTTACCCCTCCTTTACGGTCCCCTTCCTAAATCTGTCATCACACTCAAAGGATTCTAGTGACTCTCGCCTAGTTTAGAAGTCAATCCACTCTCTGGGTTAAAAAAAAAAAATCTCTGAGTCTCTTTTTCAGGTGAAAATAAGCTCCAAAGATGTTATTTAATACTTTATAAACTGTGCACATGTATTGAGGCGAGAAGGGAAATATGACCACGCAGTGACCTCTTCCTAGTGGAGCTCAAAGAACTTTGAAATAAGAGAACTCTCGACGGTGAGCAGGCCCTGGTGAGCTCGGCAACCGTGTTAATGAAGTTCTTCATGCTCATGACATTTTTCGAGTATCAGGGGTCAAGTTCAGGCACGTGTAATCGGTTGATAAAAGACATGTGTGTGCAGCCATGTGGGAAATCTGTGCATATTACCAAATAATGATGTAGAGTATAATTAAGGTTGAGCTATTAAGCCCTAATTAATTAAGCTGTCAGATTTTAATCAAGGAATTGATTGTTTCTGTAGAGAGCACGGATGGTTCTGCATTCTTGCAGAGGTCTGGAGCCCTGATTTGCAAAGACGAACCCATTAAGGGGCTGCTCCAAGAGGCAGTGAATGTCTCTGCTTCCCAGCGTGAGGGACCCAGCAACCCTGCGATTCTTCCAGAAAGTCAAAGAGGCGAGTGGGCTCTCTTGGTTTAAATCTGGCTTTCCTACTTACTGGCTGTTAGAACTTGAATACATTCTCATTTCTGAGAACCTCAGCTTTCTCATGGGTTCAGTGGGAACCACGCCACCATCTTGCAGAGAAGGAAATGCTGGAATAGCCACATGGTACCGAGCGTCTCCCATCTGCCAGGCACGGGGCTAAGTGCATACCTTCGTCCGTGCATTTGATCTTCACATATGTCCGAGATGCTGTTGCCCCACAGAACGTTCCACCCTGACGGAAGCATTCTGCAAATATGGTAGCCGTTAGCCACGTGGGGCCGCTAGCACTTAAAATGTGTCTCATGCAACTGAGGGATGGAACTTTAAATTTCTTTGGATTTTAGTGGATAAATGTTCAAGAATATCCACATTTGGGGGCACCTGGGTGGCTCAGTGGGTTAAAGCCTCTGCCTTCAGCTCAGGTCATGATCCCAGGGTCCTGGGATCAAGCCCCGTGTGGGCTCTCTGCTCAGTGAGGAGCCTGCTTCCCCCTCTCTCTCTGCCTGCCTCTCTGTCTACTTGTGATTTCTGCCTGTCAAATAAATAAATAAAAATAAAATCTTAAAAAAATATCCATATTTGGCTGGTGGTTGCTGCATTGGCATGGCTCTAACGACACACGCTCCTATCCTCATTTGCCAGATGGAAGCTAAGGGAAGCCATGGGACGTGCCTACAGTCCTACGGCTTGTAAGTGGCGGAGCTGGGATTTGAACACCGGCGAGGTGGCTCCTTACCACAGCACGATACCCAGTGGGAGCTCTTCAGGACGTCAGGGCTTGGGGAACCAGGGGTTGAAGCAGGCCTCTGTGGCCCTGGGTTGATGCACTGGGCCTCCGCCTGCTGTCGCCAGTGCTCTGACCCTTCGGAAGGGCTGAGGGACCCACCAGAGGCCAGGCCACCAACCTTGTCCGTCCTGGGTGGGCCCTCTGTGCAGCAGAGGGGATGGACGTGGCAGTGGGCTGGCTGCCCGGGGGGAGATGAACTGCGTGGGCTGAGTGCGCTTCTTGGCGGGGATACCCCACGCTTTGACTTGTGACTTTCAGTCCACTGGGGAAGGGACCTGGTGTCGAGTGAATGTTGGGTGTGTGCCAGGTGCCACGTGGGTCTTGTCCACGGACAATCTCACGGAACGCTGTACGGCAGGTGCCCCAGAGATGAGACAACCAATGCTCTAAGAGGCTCTACGACTTGCCCAAGGTCACACCGCATGGAAGGGTCAACGTAGGGGTCTGAAGGCAGGCATTTGGCTCTATAATAATTTAAGCCTTCACCAGCTTTATTCTTTTTTGCTGAACTTTTCATCTCGGTTGCCTGTCGCTATCAGCCTAGGTCTAGCTTAGGGTGGTGTAGGTCTTTGGGGTCTATCTCCGTAGGCAGGAAAGCAATGGAGGAAATGGGGTTTTGTTGAACTTGGCCGTGGGAGCCGTGGGCAGGGCAGGAGAAGGGAGGCGGGAGCTGAGAAGGAGCACGAGAGACGGAAGAACACCACAGGCAGTCATTATTACAGTAATCATGATCATTACGCTGATTCCCCAGCCCTCTCCCTGGAAACCTATGACTCCCCCGTGGTCCCACGCAGTGGCCCCCTCTGGAGCTGTCTGCAGGGACGGTAGCTGTCATCCTCCGAGGAATTATTATATAAGATCGGCTGTCATATCCGGAGCCCAGAGAAACGAAACCGCCAAGATTTAAGAAAACGCGGCTGCGTTGAATACTTCGTTGCTTTTATGAAGAAATAGGAATGCCAAGATTTACACATTTCGGGATTCCTAATTGAATTGTTTAAGTGTGGAAAATGGGAGCTCTGGCAATCTTTGGAAACGCAGGCGGGTGGCTCGTCAACGTCAGGTTGCCACCGCTGCCGCCTTCTTGGGTGGCTCGGGGGCCGCGCTGGTGCCTGGTGGAGAGTCTTCTGCACTGAGGCATGTCTGTTCGGGCTCGTCGCCTCCTGGGCTGCGCTGTCCCCCTGCGGGGAAACTCTTAAGAAACAAGGAGAGCAAGACAGGCTTTCCGGCCCTTGGAAGGTGGTGTCTCCCCTCCCTGCCTTCTGTCCCAGCCACATCTGACTTCCAGAGCTACGGTTTTCCGAGATGTTGGGGTGGTGGGTGAGGCGTCAAAGCCTTGGGGGCTGGGACGCTGCCTCTGCTTTGTCCTGCTGCGTAACCTTGCCCAACTTCCTAAACCTCTCTGAGACTCACAATCCGATTCTGTACAGTGAGGAGCATTAAGGGTTGTGGCAAGTAGGAGGGCGTCCCTCCAAACGGTCTGCAGAAGTCCTAACCCCTGGGACTGGTGAATGTGACCTTATTTGGAAAAAAGGTCTTTGCAGATGGAATTTCGTTCAGATGAGGTCATGCTGGGGTAAGGCGGTCCCTTAGTCCGGTGACTGGTGTCCTTTTAAGGGGAGAAGGCGCACAGAGGACACGAGGGGAGATGGCCGTGTGAAAATGAGACAGAGACGGAGGGGCCGGAGGCTGCAGCCACAGGCCAAGGAAAGCCTGGGGCCACCAGCAGCTGGGAGAGGCAGGGAAGGATCCCTTCCTAGAGGTTTCAGAGGGAGCTTCGTCCTGAGAACACTTGGATCCGCAGCCCTTCTGAAGGGCCAGAGCACTGGCAACAGCAGGCGGAGGCCCAGTGCATCAACCCAGGGCCACAAAGGCCTGCTTCGACCCCTGCTTCCATAAGCCCTGACGTCCTGAAGAGCTCCCACTGGGTATCGTGCAGTGGTAAGGAGCCACCTCGCCGGTGTTCAAATCCCAGCTCCACCACTTACAAGCTGTAGGACTGTAGGCATGTCCCATGGCTTCTCTTAGCCTCTGTCCCTGAGACCCTTGTCTCAGGTTCTGAGAAAGAGCAGAGCAGCCCCTGACCCCCGGGAGCTGGCCAGCGCTAGCTGCTAGGAGCTGGCTCTGTGCTCACAGCCGGAGCGTGGCGTGTTCTGAGCATGAACTTCACGGGACATCAACATCAGGAAAGGGTCCCCTGTTTTTGTGCCAGTACCGTGCTGTCTTGGTGATCACGGCTCTGTAATAGAGCATGAAATCAGGCAACGTGATGCCCCGGCTTTGTTTTTCTTTTTTCAACATTCCCTTGGCAATCCGGGGTCTTTTCTGGCTCCATACAAATGTCAGGATTGTTTGTCCCAGCTCTGCGAAAATTGCCAATGGTATTTTCGGAGGCCTCGTGTTGAAAGTGTAGGTTTCTCTGGGCAGCACAGACATTTGAACAATATTCATTCTTCCAGTCCGTGAGCATGGAATGTATTTCCATATTTTTGTGTCTTCCTCAATA
The DNA here is from genome assembly GCA_004024625.1 of Mellivora capensis. Lineage (NCBI taxonomy): Eukaryota > Metazoa > Chordata > Mammalia > Carnivora > Mustelidae > Mellivora > Mellivora capensis. Next base: position 146,308 of record PISX010002656.1, on the reverse strand, counting down.
TCTTTCATAAATGTTCTGTAGTTTCTAGAGTAAAAATCCTTTACCTCTTTGGTTACCTTTATTCCTAGGTATCTTATGGTTTTTGGTGCTATTGTGCATGGAATCGATTCCTTTAATTTCTCTTTCTACAGTCACATGGTTAGTGTATAGAAAAGCAGCTGATTTCTGTGCATTGATTTTGCATCCTGCCACATGGCTGACTTGCTGTATGAGTTCTAGTAATTTGGGGGTGGAGTCTTTTGGGTTTTCCACATAAAGTATCATGTCATCTGCGAAGAGAGAGAGTTTGATTTCTTCTTTGCCAACGTGGATGCCTTTTCCTTCTGTTGTCCCACTGTGGAGGCTAGGAAGGCTCATACTATGATGAACAATTATGGTGTGAGGACAACCCGGCCGTGTTCCTGACCTTAAGGGAAAAGCTCTCAGCTTTTCCCCAGTGAGAATGATATTCGCTGTGGGCTTTTCCTAGATGGGCTTTAGGATACTGAGGAATGTTCCCTCTGTCCCTACACTCTGAAGAGTTTTAATCAGGAATGGATATTGTATTTTGTCAAATGCTTCTTCTGCCTCAATTGAGAGGATCATATGGTTCTTGTCTCTTCTTTTATTAATGTGTTCTGTCACACTGGTTGATTTGCGAATGTCTCCAAAGGCAAGGGAAACAAAAGCAAAAATGAACTTTTGGAACTTCATCAAGATAAAAAGCTTCTGCACCGCAAAGGAAACAGCCAACAAAACTAAGGCAGCTCATGGAATGGGAGAAAATATTTGCAAATGTCATTACAGATAAAGGGCTGAGATCCATAATCGGTAGAGAACTTCTCAAACTCAACACTCAAAAAAACAAATAACACAGTCAAAAAATGGGCAGGAGACAGGAACAGACATTTCTCCATACAAGACATACACATGGCTAACGGTCATAAAAAATGCTCAACATGACTAGCCATCAGGGAAATTCAAATCAAAACCACAATGAGAGGCCACCTTACACCTGTTAGAATGGCAAAAATGAACAATACAGGAAACAACAGGTGTTGGCGAGGATGTGGAGAAACAGGAACCCTCTTACACTGTTGGTGGGAATGCAGACTGGGGCAGACACTCTGGAAAACAGTATGGAGGTTCCTCGAGATGTTAAAAATAGAGCTACCCTATGACCCAGCAATTGCTCTGTTAGGTACTGATCCCAAAGATACAGATGTTGTGAGAAGAAGGGGGACATGCACCCCAATGTTCTAGCAGCCATGTCCACAACAGCCAGACTATGGAAGGAGCTGAGATGCCCTTCAACAAATGAACAGATAAAGATGTGGTCCATATACACAGTGGAATGTTACTCAGCCATCAGAAAGGATGAATATCCAGCTTTGCCTTGACATGGATGAAGCTGGAGGGGATTATGCCAAGTGAAATAAGTCAAGCAGAGAAAGACAATTATCGTGTGGTTTCACTCATATGTGGAACAGAAGGAACAGCACGGAGGACCACAGGGGAAGGGAGGGAAATCTGAATGGGAAGAAATCAGAGAGGGAGAGGAACCCTGAGAGACTGTGGACCCCAGGAAGCAAACTGAGGGTTGCAGAGGGGAGGGGGTAACAGGGTCATGGGCAGGAAGGAGGGCACGTGTAGGGAGGAGCACTGGGTGTTATACGTGACGAATGAATCACTGAACGCTACATCAAAAACTAATGATGTACTATTCAGTGGCTAACTGAATATAATTAAAAAAAAAAAGAAAAGAAAAGGCCCCCCTGTAACTTGTAATAACAGCCTTGAATGGCAGTTATTCAGGGGCTGGAGGGTGAGGGCTGGAGGGAGCTGGGGAGATGCCGTTTCAAGGTACAAACTTTTAACTAGTACATAAGCAAGTTCTGGAGACGTAACGCACAGCCTACTGATTACGGCCAATAACACCGCACCGGCCCCTTCAGAGTTGCTAAGAGACTAGGTCTTAATTGTTCTCACTGCAAGAAAGAAATGGTAACGATGCGATCACACGGTAGGTGTGAGCTACGCCACCACGCTCATCCCACGGCAGGACAGAAAGGTTGGAACCGGCAGGGGCGCCTCGCCTTAAGCTTCCCGGATGTTACAGGCCCAGCATATCTCCGAGAGATAAATAAATTAAAAAAGGAAAGGGCGCTCTGTAACTCTTGATAGCTCAAAGCAAAACAGGCCTAACGTTGTGGTCCTGTCTGAATAGGGACAAAACATAAGCATTGTCCAAACCACAAAAATGACCAAACGATTCCTTCTCCTGGCTGACACGAGGGGCTGCCCTTCTTTACCCATCGCAGCCTCGGGCTTGGTTTGCCCTTCCCATCTTCCAGATGAGACTAATGAAAATACGCCCACTTCCCAATAGCATCCAGCCCAGCACAAAACTCTTCCCCTAATCACCCAACAGGAGCCCAGATCCTACCACAGCCCCTCCCAACAGCCCCTTCCTGAGCTCTGCCCCGATACCCCAGCGGCGTGTGTTCTCCCTCGTTGCCAGGACTCAACAAGCCTGCCCGTCTCAGCGGCAGGTGCTGGGAAGTCTTTGGTCCTTGTGGGGACCAGTGGGTTGGCACGCTCGTCACTCAGAGTGGTGCTTGGCACATGTCCAGCGCTATGCCAGTGTCCCCTGGAAAGGTGACTTTTGCAGCCCGGGCGCTCCGGCGTTGCTCCCTTCTCTTTCGGTGATGGTACCCGCCTCTCTCCCCTACTCCCGTGTCCTGTGCTTTGAGGTGGGGGGGCTGTGGAGCCTCTTGCTGACTCCGCCACCTTGTGTTAATGGCCTAAGCTCGGGTTCATCCTCTGTGTGATGGGGATGAAGGAAGGGTCGCTGTGAGGCCTGTCCGTGACAACAGCTTGGGAGAAGCAGGCTGCATTGTGCTGGTGCAGACTTGCTCCCCGAGGAACAGCTCTGACTCCAGCTGCTAGGGGGTCCGTGTTGAGGACACGTAAGATCTACCCTCAGCAAATTTCAAGGGCACAGGAGAGGATTATTAACTGTAGCATCCGCTGTGCACTGGATCTCTACAAGTTATTCACGTTATACCTGGAAGTTCGCACCTTTTGACCGACCTCCCCCTGACTTTGCCCGGCCGTGACACTTGACGACCTCGTTCTGGTCTCTGCTTCCGTGAGTTCGACTTTTTAAGACTGTACATGTGAAAAAGACCACGCCGTGCTTGTCCCGCTGCGGCTGGCTTACCTCGCTTTGCACAGTATCCTCCAGATTCCTCCGTGGTGCTGCAAATGGCAGGATTTTCTGCTTTTTTATGGCTGAACACTATTTTGCTGTATATATATATATATGTATATATATACACACACACACACACACACCCCACATCATCTTTTTTTTTCTTTTCAGCGTAACAGAATTCATAGTTTTACACCACACCCAGTGCTCCATGCAATGCGTGCCCTCCACAATACCCACCACCTGGCTCCCCCAACCTCCCACCCCCCGCCCCTTCAAAACCCTCAGGTTGTTTTTTTTCAGAGTCCATAGTCTCCCATGGTTCATCTCCCCCCCAATTTCCCTCAACTCCCTTCTCCTCTCCATCTCCCCATGTCCTCCGTGTTATTTGTTATGCTCCGCAAATAAGTGAAACCATATGATAATTGACTCTCTCTGCTTGACTTATTTCACTCAGCATAATCTCTTCCAGTCCCGTCCACGTTGCTACAAAAGTCAGGTATTCATCCTTTCTGATGGAGGCATAATACTCCATAGTGTAGATGGACCACATCTTCCTTATCCATTCGTCCGTTGAAGGGCATCTTGGTTCTTTCCACAGTTTGGCGACCGTGGCCATTGCTGCTGTAAACATTGGGGTACAGATGGCCCTTCTTTTCACCACATCTGTATCTTTGGGGTAAATACCCAGTAGTGCAATCGCAGGGTCATAGGGAAGCTCTATTTTTAATTTCTTGAGGAATCTCCACACCGTTCTCCAGAGTGGCTGCCCCAACTTGCATTCCCACCAACAGTGGAAGAGGGTTCCCCTTTCCCCACATCCTCTCCAACACACGTTGTTTCCTGTCTTGCTAACACCACATCATCTTTATTGAACTTGGTGCTGGCAACTATGGCCCGTGGGCTGGCTGGTCACTTTTGTAAATAAAGTCTTATTGGCACCTGGCCACACCCATTTGTTTACAAATTGTCTGTGGCGGCTTGTGTTTCTGTGGCAGAGCCCAGTGGTTGTCCCAGAAGGCCAAAGGCTGGCAAAGCCTAAAATGTTTGGCCTTTTACTGAGAAAGTTTGGTGACCCCGGCAGGGAACACGGGTCTCTTTGCACCTGGGCTGAGCAGATTTTATGGCGCAGGAAGGATGAGGTCGTGCTGTTGGCTGTGCTGATGTTGGAGAAGGTCAGGTTCAGGTTCCCGGGAACAGGCTGGGATGTGTGGCCTGAGAAGGTTCTCCGGTGTCCACAATGGGGGTCAGAACGAGGACTGTCCCGCCCTGGGGAGAGCTGAGAGCGGCTCTTTGGTTCAGTGGATGGGGGGAGGGTGTGCTGGGTTATAAACCCGCTTATGGTGAAACTCCCTTTGCAGCTCTGAGCTGCTGTTTGCAGAACGAGGGCGATCACAGTATCGATACGCCCCTGTGATCACCAGAAATAGCGTCTAGTTTCTGCCTCCGAGACTCCCCTCTCCAGATTAGAATCCTTCTGGGGGACACAATGTGCTTCTCAGACTGGGGTCCGTAAAGCAGGACACAGCAGTGCCTGGTTCAGATTAGAGGTTCTCAGACGGGTGACTTTGGCACCCAGGACATCTGGTAATGTCTGGAGACATCTCGGGTTGTCACGACTCAGGGAGGAGAGGCGTTACCGGCATGTATTGGCCAGAGGCCAGGGACGCTGCTAACCACCCCTCCACCTGTCAGTGCCCGGGACAGCCCCTACAATCACATGGCCCCAGATGGCCCCAGACAATGGGACAAGGGACACATCTTGTGTTGTCACTTTTGCTCGATGGTAAAAGGTTTCAGACATCATATTTATAACAGATGCAAATATATTACGGAGGAGAAAGCACCATTTGCCTGACTTTTTAAACAGAAAACCTGATATTTCCAAAAGTTATACTCTGGGAGTGGGCTGCTTTGGGCTCTGCTCCCTGATTTCCCCACCTCCTGCTGTGAAAGATGCTGTCGTAGGGATGAATTCTAAATCCATAACAAAGCCTAGGTGTCTTCCACACCCAGTCCTTTGTTCCTCTCCCCAGCCTCATCTGCCCTCAGGAATATTCTCTGGCCCCTCTATGTCACACAATAATAGGAACTAACATGTTTTCTATGGGATAGGCACCAGCTAAGCATTTTATACACACTTTGTCCTTTATCCAAAGTACCAGGAGTGCCCCCAAACATTCACTTTTCTGCCTTTGAGCTCCAAAGTCCTCCATGCTCCCTTTCTTGAGCAAGTAAACTCCTATTCATCCCTCAAAACCCAGTTCAGCCAAACCCTCCTCTGCTAAGTGGTTTCGAGCATGGGCCCGAAGCCAGCTGCCTAGATTTACATCCTCCTTGGCCTCTTACTGGCTGTGTGTTCTTGAGCAGACTGCTTTACATCTCTGTGCATCGCTTTTCCCTCTAACGAATGAGATGAGGATACTACTATTTCCCTTACAGCACCGTCGTGAGAATTAAAAGATAATGTGTGTACGTGTGCTTGGAACCTAGGTGGCACATAATAGCTGCCTAATAAATGGGAGGTTTTCTTTGACCTCCTTTCCCATCAGCCACACCACCTCACCTTGTAGACCCTGGTCTCAAAGGGCATTTCTAAATTTGTCAGCAGGCGCCTGTGAGTAGCTGTGGGAAGAAAGAATGGGATAGGGAGGCGATATCCAGGAGCCATGTGTTGTAGGAGTGAGAACAAACCCCAACCTTAAACAAACTTCTGAGCCCCAAAGAGACACCCTGGGCACCGATGAGGACACCCTATGACAGCGCTGGCAAGAGCTGTGCGTAATCTGTCCTCGAGGGCCAGCCCCAGCACCGGGGGTTAAACCTCTTCGAGGAACACTACGTGGCTAGTTGGTGCCGGCCCTGTCGCGTGGTGCTGAGAAAGCTTCCGAGGCTGTGTCTGGGTCCGGAGGAAAAGAGTGACGGACTCACTCACGGCTGTCTTCCAGGGGCGGAGTGGGAGGGAGAGCACGTACACGCGGGTGCCTACTATCCCTGGAGCGATGGGACTTTCTGGCAAATTCCTCCTAGGGCCCGGCACCCGGTCGACGGGACACATTGTAACTGGGGAGAGCCATCTCTTGTTCTTCTTATACGGACACGTGCTGACTCCAGGTGGCCCCATCAGTTGTCCCCAAAGTGGACAGACACCACAAAGGCACAAGGCAGTGTGGCATAAAGCAGACAAGTTCGGGGTTTGGCATCCAGCTGAGCTGGGCTGGAATCCTAGCCCTTCAGGCGCAAAACTGCTTATCCTCAGTTTCCTCATCTGACACGGGGAGGGGCCGGTCACAGGCACGAAGAGAAGTGCGGGGCTCACGGCTGGCGTGGTGTGACGGGCCCTTTCCTCCCCGTGGCTCAGTCCGACGCTGCGAACGCCTTCCTCGCGCGGCGGCCGAGGCGGCATCATAAACTCTGAAGATCCTGGGACTGATTTCCAAGCCACGACAGAACTCAAAATCGCTCCCGAGGCTTCTCGCTCCACTTAAGATGTCCCCGAGTGATTCGTTTCCTTTTGCAAATAGAAAAAAATAAAAGAGAGAGAGAGAGGGAGAGAAAAAAATGCTCCTTACTCACACTCCGCCTGTAAACATCCGTAAGTCGTTCAAGTGCAAGCACGGTCTTTAGCGGAGGACGGCGCGGGCTGGCCAGAGTCCCACGCTGCGTTCACGATAATCCCCGGACAAAGCAGGTTCCCTGAGAAATGCTGGCACAGGCTGTTTCTGCGTGGCTATGTGTGATACATACAAATGTGGGGTACACCCAGGGACCGGACCCTGAAACACAGAAGCTGGGCTTGTGGAGACCAAGCCTCTCTGTTAGGCGAGAGAGCGCTGGTCCCTGTGCCCCGCTGAGTGCCACCGTCTGTTTCCTGGATGGCTAACCAGCCTCCCTGATGGCCCCCACAATTTAGCCTCCTTCCACTTGGCAGATGTGAGCAGGAGCTTGGAGGCGAGCAGAGGGGCCGTGCCTCGGTGATAGTGGTGCTCAGAGGCACAGCCCAGGGCAGCGAGGGGCCCGGCGTGCACACCTGGCCCGTGCTGGCCGTTTTGCTGTTTATCTCTGGACAGGTCGCTTGGCAGCTCTGGTCACAATGAACCAGAGCCTTCCACCTCGGCAAATCGAATTCTGGGTCCTAAGATCGTGCCTCTTGAGCTCTGACGTGCACATCAATCACACGGGGGATCTTGCTAGAATGCAGATTCTGAGCGAGTGGGACCCGACACTCTGCGATACTGTTGGTCCCTTGTCGCTACTCTGGCTAGGAGGGTTTGTGGGCGCAGGGAGGTGCTCAGCCATACAGCGTCTGTGCTGTTGTCTGGCGCTTTATGTGGGAAAGAGAGACGCGGAGCTTTCGTCAGCTGCTCCGTGAGGCAATGCTTATCCGGCGCCTTGGAGCTACCTAACGGCGCCCCAAATTCAGAAGAAATGGCCTGAGAGTAAGACACTGCCTGCCCCAGCACGGTGACGGGGGAGAGAGAGCACAAAGCTGTCAGTCCCAGCAGACCTCAGTCTGCATCCCAGCTCTGCTCTTTCATGGTTGTATGGTCGGAAGTGAGTCAGCTCACCTGTCACGGCCTCAGTGTCCCCATCTGCTAAATGGGAATGACATCACCATCACAGGGGGAGCAGAGAGGCTGAGGCAAGACGATGCAAGCAGGCGTGGGGCCCGGCCCAGCACCAGGCATGTGGTAGATATGCCTTCTGCACGGGTCACGGGCACACACTGGGGTGACAGTGCCGACCCTCTGGGACCCCGGCTTCCTCAAGCCAGTGCTAAAGGGGAGGGGGCGGTAATATCCCCAAGGCACCTTTCAGCTCTCACAGCCTTGGCCCCAGCCTGGGGCCAGGGGTTCTCTCTCCAGGGACTTGGACGCCATCCCCGCCAGGACAGCACAAAGGGCTTCGGGGAGTCAGAGCCCATGTCCCGCCGTCCCAAGGTACAACATGCGTCCCCGTGCCCCTGCTGGCAGTCCGCAGGCTGCGCTCCCATGAGGACCAGCAATGCTCACACCTAAGGCAAAAGCCTTTGGGAGGGGACAACACGGCTTTCTGAGCCACATACACCCGGGCTCAAGCCTCATCCAAGCCGGCTCAGTCTTCTCATCTGTAAAATGAGTTCCCCCTGCCGCCCTTGCGGAATTAGGTGAGGATCAGAGAGAACAATGATGACAATCAGGGTCGCTCCCTCCTTAAGTGGCAGCCTGGGCTCCCAGCACTGGATGAAGCAGAGTCCTCCCAACCCCCACGGCCCCGGGCTCATGAAGCCACTCGGCTACGAGTCAGGGAACTGAGTCTCAGAGAGCTTCAGGAACACGCCTGCGGGCATACAGCCGGCAAGGGGCAGAGTCACCATGTGAACGCCAGGAGCCCCGGGTTCGAAATCTTAGCCACATTCCACTGCCTCTCCATGAGTTTTCTCCAGAATTGACCCTGGGGCGGGGCTGGGCTGGTTGGGGGGAGCTGGGACCACTGCTCGATGGGGTTGTGGGATCACAGGCAAGTCGCCTCCCCCACCTCCCGCGGCTTGGGCTTCCCATCCATCCGTGGGCACGACGTCACCCTCGTAACGCGGCCGACAGGGCTGAGCGGTACGGTGGACGCCAAGTGCCTGACCCATGACACAAGGGTATCACCAGTGCTTCCGTACTCTCCCCTGCCCTGGACCCCAGCCCCCGCAAACGACACTGCCGTTCCCTCCGTGTGTCTGGAAGGCTGTCTGGGGCACGGCGAGGAGCTCAGCAATTCCAAGTGACCCGAGCAGCAAGGCTGGCACCCTGGGTGTCTCTAGTCCTGACCGGATCCTGTACTGTCAGGGGTTGGGGGGAGAGGGACCGTTTCTGGGGCCCTGTCGATCTTTCTAGAAAGGAGGAGAAAAAGCCTTGAGATGGCTAGGTTGTGGGCAAGGCTGCCGCAGAAACCAGCTCTCTGTGCAGCCACGAGGCAGTGGCTACAGCTTCCCAATGCTAAGGAGGTTGTGCTTCCCAGAGCCTGCGCATTGCAGCAAGTTGTGACTAATAAAGCTGTCCGAGACGGGCTTCCTCCTGCTCGCGCGGAAGCCTCGCCTGCCCCAGGCTGACCACTGTGTGTGTGCCTGTGCCCCACCCATCTCGCCTCTGACCCCCCTTCAGGAACCCGCAGCAGACAGGAAACATCACCCTGCCGCTGGGATTTTGGTGGGGGGTGCTGCACGAGGCCAGTATGTAGAGCAGCCGGGATGCAGGGCAGAGGACGGAGGACTTGGAGGCCGACTCCAAGGGGCTTAACCCTCTGTGGCCTCAGCTCTCTCATCTGCAAAATGGGATCACAGACCTTGATTCCGAAAGGCAGGGCAGTAGAGGGCAGGAGCTCGGTGCGTCTGGACTTGGACCTTGGCTCGGCCACTTGTAAAATGTGCCTTCCTGGGAAAGGTCCCTCATCTCTCCCATCCTTGGATTTGCTGTTCTGTGAGAAGGGAGAGGACAATGGCATGAGATCTCGTAGAGTCACCGTGCAGATTCAAACCCAATAATGCGTGCGAAGTGAGTGGTCTGTCACACGGCAGAGACTGCGAATGCTTGGAAGTGTTCATTTATTCCCTCCGGGTGGCTCGCTGGAGCTGGAGACGCAAAAGAAAAAAGGCCACTAAGTGAATGGATGCCTCTAGAGTCGTTAGAGCGATTCGCTGAGAGGATGCACGGGGAGGACCCAGCTTCTGTGCTCAGGAAGCGTGTCCCCCTCACCCACTGTCCCCTGCTGGCAACCCAACAGTTACCCTTCTGTGGCTTGCACTATGTGCCAGGCATTGTTTCCTGCACTTCATAAATGCTAATTCACCGAATTCCATGGCAAACGAGGTGCGGATCACTATTATCCCCATTTGAGAGATGAGGAGACTGAGTCTCAGGGAAGTGGGGTTGTCGGCTAGGGTTACACAGCTGCTGAAGGGTGAAGCCAGGATTATGAGCCTGCTGGTCCAGTTGCCAGGTCTTGCTCTGAGCCACTGCACCAGAGACAGAGTCCATCGATTTCTGCATCGCCCCTTCTGTCTCCTGCCCACAAGACCATGCTGTCCGCACCATTACAGCCCTAGGAGCTCCTTGCCCCAACTCAGATTGGTACCTGACGCGGGTCCACGTGACTCAGCTTGATCCAACTCAGTTCAACTCAAGCAGGACCATGAGCTCAGGGGACCTTGGGCCAGAGGTGAGGGACTCCAAGGAATGATGCAGAATTTGGGGGTTACCTCCCATGCTTGCTCCATTCCCAAGGGCCTGATGGGAACCCTACGTCCCTCATTCATACAGAAGAATACCAAGACATTATGTGCACCAAGTTTTTGAAATCCTTTTATGTGTGAGCTTTACAACATGTGTGCTACGCCAAGCCCACTCACAGGTAGAGAGAAACAGGAGGCTTGCCAGAGATCGGTTGATAAAAAGACCTACTCTTTGCTGGGCAGCCCCTGTGTTCTAGGCAGAGTGCTAGGTGTTTAGCAAACATTATCTCATTTAACCTGGCAGCTCGGGGAATGAGATTACTCTGGGTATTTTTCCAGATGAGGCATCTGAGCTGTGGAGAGGCTGAGTAACATTTCCAAGTCACAAAGCTGGCTGGAGGCTGAGTGGTCTCTGAAGGCTGTGTCCTTCCAGAGCTCCCCTGCCCCCACGGGCTGGCCACGTTCAGGGAAACCAGTCTTTACGTCTCCTCAAGAAACTGAGGCAAAGGAATGACAAGTAGTGTGTCCTTCCATCACCTCCCGTGAGCCAAGACCTAAAGGAGCTGGGAGCTCTGGGACAGCTGGAAGCAGGTTTCCCGGCCCTAATGCAAAGGTGCTTTATGGACCTACTAGCCTGTCTTCACTCCTCACTCAAGGGTATGATACTTGCTGAGTAGATACGATGCCTCTGTTTGTGCTGCGGACGTCTTAGTGTTTGGGTTGGAAGGAGGCCACAGACCAGCGCCCTTGACCTCCTTGCCTTGGGCTTTGCAGACGACGGCCACGAGAGGGGAGCCCTCGGAGCCAGGGAGCGGAGACACCAGAGCCCAGACCTCCCCACAGCGTTCGCTGGGGTTAATGCAATCAAAAGCTTTAGAAGGAAGGAGCACCGAGATTTGGCTTTTTAAAAATGAACATCAATCACATTATCGATCCTTTCTTCTTTTCTTCTTCCTCTTTGTCTTTGGGGTCCCCGGGCTGTGCTTGCTGCAGGCTGCACATACGCTAAAGGGGGTGGTCATTAAAGGGCCAGCTTGGACAGAAAAGGGGAGCTCGCTGTGGGAGGGGGTGGAGAGCCCATCAAGTGAGCCCAGAAACGGCACGCTGCTGGCTTTGAGCTCCTCCTGCTTCAAAGGGAGGTAGCTTCTGCTGAGAACAGCTGCTCCAAGGCCTATCCACTTTTTAAAAAAAATTATTTTGTCTGGATCCAAGTTCTCATTTTTCATTTGCTTTGAGATGTCGGCTCCGGGAGGTGGCAGGACTCGGTGGAAAAGCCACTCCGAATCCCTCGCCCACCGCCCTCTGCCCACGTGATCTTGACCATGGTTCTCACCTTCACTCAGCCTTGCCATTCATTAAATGAGGATGAGCCCACCCCAGATCCCACATGCTGGATGTCAGGGCCTGCATGACCCAACAGTTGGTAATTCATTATTAATATTATTGGGGGGAAAGTGCATCTTAAAAGCTCTAGCCCAACTTGATAGTGAGGAGAACAGCCATTCCCCTGCCGCTTATTCATAAGTTCCCTCTCAGCTCTTAAATTCTGGAACATCTTGTTCCCTGCCAGGACACCAATGTGGCAGGGCTTCCGACCTCACGGAGCCCGAGACGGGAGCCGGAGTTGTCGGTGAGCAGGCCTGACTCGATGCCACGGGGGTCCGGCGGGGGCTGGAGACGTGCCCCAGCTGTGCACCGGGCTTTTCCTCACGTTGTGGGGGCTCAGCCTCCTGCTGTTCGGAGAGGTCATGGTCCCTTAGCTCTCGGCTCACGGGTGATGCCTGGTTCTCCCTCTGGCTTGGCCAGCAATCTTCTTGATTCTCAACCTGCCCACAGCTATTCTGCTCAGGCACAGAAGTTAGAGAGCCGGGGAAGGCATGTGCTATAGTGAGGTTCCAGCCCCGCCTGTGGGCTCTGTTACCATGGAGCCTCTCAGTGATAAAATAAGGCAGAGGAGTCCGACCTTCCCCACAGCTTTGTCCTGGGGAGTATATGAAAAGCATGTCAGACAAGCGCTTAGCTTAAGGCCTACATGCTACCTGTTATTATGACTGTCTTTTTTTTTTTTTTAAACGAGAAACTATTTCCAACTGTTTCTTCGTCCATCTTGCTAAATTCTTCTGAACACAGAGAGACCCCCTAAAAGAATGGGCCAGCAGGACCTCACTCTGCCATCGTCCTCATGGAGAAAAGAACATTCCAAGTGGGCCAGTGCTTTCGGACAGGATGGCAAGTGTCGTTTACAGGAGAAATCAGCAGAGAAGACGTGTCAATGTCTTTGGCTTGGTTTTCGGGTCCTTCGTGATCTGGCCCTCACCTGCCTTTTGGCCTCCTTGCCCTCCGCTCACACTCACGGGCACACAGAGTGACTGCAGAGGAAGGGGTCACACTTTCCCACCCCCTGTGTGTTGGGGTCACCCCCTGGAAGGTCGTTTTTCATCTCTGCATTCGTAAATCCAAATGGACCCATCGCACCGTCTCTGGGTCTTCCCAGGCCTTCCCACGCAGACGGGGGCATCTGTCACATTGGCCTTGCGAAGTCCTTCTTTTGGAAACATCCCTCCCCTAGGGAATCAGCCTGGCACGGACCCCCATCTCCAGCTTGCTGGAGTGGGCCCCATCAGAGCATTCCATTCCTGTGGCGGCAGGAAAGGGATGGGAGGAGAGAGCAAAGGGGGATCTTTTCTCTCAACTCCTTCTAAAGAACCTTCCTGGAACTCCCCCTCACCTCCCACCCCTCCCCCACAGCTGCTTACATCTCACTGGCCAGAAAGTGGTCATGTGGCCACACCTGGCAAGGGAGTCTGGGAAATGTAGTCTTCTCACTGAGTGCCGAATCTAGGTGTTGATACTGGCCCATAGGGGAAATCAAAGAGGCACCATGAATTTACCCACCACACAGAGAGCCGGAACGGTGGCAAAGGTTGGAGAGTCCATTTAAAATAATTTGGGAGCAAAGCACTTGACTTTGGAGGCTGGCTGGGGAGGAAAGCCCTCTGCAGCTGGTGACTTGGCCTGGAATCTTCCTTATCCTGTGCATGAACTTGGCGGCGGGGTGGGGTGTACACTCAACAGGAGGGACGACTGGTGGCCTCTTCGGTTCTTTCCATCATTCTGGGATTCTAGTGGAAGCACCACTGCCTATCCTGGTTCCGAGTTTCTGTTGTCCCTAAGCTTCTTACCATTGTCTTTGCCTCCCACTTATAAATGTTTAAAAATATTCACTTGACGCACAGTGGGATTATAGACTCTCTCATTTCCGAAATGAAAAGCAGCTCATGCATTATTCAAGAAAAATATTGTATTATTGAACAAAGGATGTGTGCGTTCATCCCTCATTATGCATTCCAGTCTTTGCTATCTTATTAGTAGCCGTGTTCTGTGAGGATTTTACTGATGGGGTTTGTAAACAAAGGCAGAGATCAAACGCGGGTGTATTTCGATAGCCAGATTAAGAGATGATCATAAAATTATCAGATTGCAGTGCCTGGGTTCCTTCTCCATGTTCCTACCAGGTGGAAGTTCACCCTTGGTTTAAACTCTTCCAGTGATGAGAAACTTACTACCCCGATTTCATCTTCATGGAGTGTATGAGGAGGTTCATTTCATGGCGGGCTGAAATCTTTCCTCCTGCGGCCTATGCTTGGTTACTAAACAGAACCAGCCTGTTCCCTTTTCTCCATGACCACTGGCAAGTGTAGATGGTGACTGCCATAACCCACTCAGGTCCTTTGAAAGACTAACTATCCCCCGATTCTTTAATCACCTGCCCTTTGCAAAAAAGGAGAGTTGACTGGACCCACCAAATATTCAAAGAGTTAGCTCTTGTGTTCCAGGAACAAAGTGTGGGTAGCTTCTCACACTTTGTAATTCAGGGGAGAATTTGTATTCAACTAGCTGGGTTCAAAATTCACGGCCACTCCATATCTCTGCAGCCCTGTCCTCTAGCACTCTCCCTTCATCCTCCTTCTTCAGCCTCCCTGACTTTCTAGTGCTCCAACACATGGAGTTTCTCCATGCTCAGGGCCTTTGCACATGCTCTTCTCACTGCCTGGGATGGTTTCCCAAGCTCTTCATATCTGCTGCCCACTTCTCACCATGCAGGTGTCAACTGAAAGGACGCCTACTCCGAGAAGCCTTCTTGGACTTCTGTCAAAACCAGAGTCTCAGTCTTCATTTTATCCCATCGCTCTCCACCCTGTTACCCTGCTTCATTTTTTTTTAGCACTCTGCTTTAAGTCAGTCTGTTCCACAAATCTTTACTGAGCACCTACTATGTGCCAGCGATCGCTAGGAACTTGGGCTACACTGGTGAATGTAACAGTGATTCTAGCCTTCACGGAGCTTCCATTCTCTCAGGAGGGACAGAAAATACACAGTAAAGATGGATGGATGAATGATCATTTCCTCATTCCAGAGATGGGACGTGAGCAAGGACAACTTCAACATATGAAATAATCTTTTTATTTGTTGATATATTTACTGTTTGTCTTTCCTCCCTAGAACACAGGAGCTGCGCAGGTAGGGGCCTTATCTGTCTAGTTCCCATCTGTACCTGGAGCCTGGTGCATTGTAGGCATTCAGCGGACATTCTGTTGCATGACTGTCGAATGCCTATACGATGAGATAAGAGGTCATGGCGGACGTTTGTGTCCAAGGTACGACGTAAAAGCCACAGGATATCTGTATTCTCCGGCTTCTCCCTGGGAATGGTTTATTTATTTCTAAAAGGTGTTGCCGCTCTCCTTCCTTTCCCACAGAATGGCCAGAAGAAAGGAACTATGGCCACCTGTGACTCGCATATCTCGTGATGTGGCTAGACAGACAAAGGCTAGCATTCCCATTCAGCAGATGAAGAAACTGAGACCAGAGAGGTCAAGGTCACGCAAGCTCTGCAGCAGAGTGTGGACTTGAACCAGAGTCCTTTCCACCAACTGGAAGACCAGCAGCGAGCCCACTCCCACCGGCTTTTCTCTGCAGACCAGAGCTTCTGTGAGCAGCGGGAACGGTGGACCCTCCACGGGGGACTCTCAGGAGAGTGGCCTCTCGGCACCTCTACCGAGTCAAGCAGTGAGATGGAATTTTCCTGAGAGTGAACTTGCTGCTTCCCAGCTCCCTCTGAACCAATCCGGTCAGGGCAAATACTGCTCAGTCTGATGGATCCTCTTAAACAAATCCAAATAAACAAGCAGGAGGCTTTGAATAATTGGCTTTTGCTTCTCAAAGCCAACTGTTATCAAAATAAATCCTCATTCGGCCTCTTTCATTACGTTTCACTAAATTGTCTTTGGGGCTCGGCAAAAAGCTTAACCCTTCCCCTCCTGGGTGTTTTCAGGGCAACCCTCCCTTCCCTTTCTATAGAATTTTATGATCGACACAACACGTCCACACCAACGGTATGATTTCGCCATCCTGCGATGTACATAGGCACTTTGAAAACCTGGGGATCCGTGGATGGGTGCGTTCATTTTCCAGCAACAGAAAGCTCATCTCCAGTGGACGTAAAAATAAAGGGAATCAATTGAGAGAA
Organism: Mellivora capensis; assembly: GCA_004024625.1. Lineage (NCBI taxonomy): Eukaryota > Metazoa > Chordata > Mammalia > Carnivora > Mustelidae > Mellivora > Mellivora capensis. Next base: position 130,387 of record PISX010002656.1, on the reverse strand, counting down.
AACTGAAATATGCAAAGGGAGTACCAGTTTTAGGCCCAGTGTGATCATTACTATGGCTTAATTTCCCTGTTTCTCTCTCTCTTTTTTAAGTTATTTTGCAAGTCAGATTCATTCTCAAGCTGGTTTCTTTCACGACTGTAATGTGGATACAACCAAGTGATGCTTCCTGCTTTTCTCATCTGCATCTCATCCCTGGGGCAGAGGGAGCACTATTGTTCACACGTTCCACGGCAGAGGCTGGGGACTCAGGTCCAAGCACCTGTGTGGGTCATGTGCCTACCCCTGAACTGGGCACCGCGGTTGGGGACTGACCGATGCTGGTGGGCTTTTGCCAGCCCGTTTCAGGGTTTGGAGTCAACTTCCCCTCAAAGCCTACGGATGCTGTCCGGGCAAGGGGAGAGGGTACAGATGCTGGAGAGACGGCTGACACATTCGTACTACAGATCCACGGCAGGACGGCGAAAACCTGAGGAGGGGGATTTCTCCAAGGGCGTTTGGTTACTTGGTCATGGGGCGGAGACTAGAAGCCAGACTCACACCTTTGCATTCAGAGATCTGTCCAGACACCCAGTTCTCCTCGTCCTTCGCCAGTGCTGACTGTGTATCTTCCTTTTGGTTAGGGCCTGGGCAGTACCAGCAGAGTAAGATACTAGGGGTGAGGGAAGGCTCCCTTTGTGCCTCGTGGAGACCAAAAATCCCACGGAATTACCTTCTTCTGGGTTATAGCATGGCTCATTCAGTCATCAGAATTTATCCACGGAGCTGGGAACACTGGCTGGCCTGGGCCATCTGGAAACCTGTCTTTTAATCAAGCATCTTTCAGTTACAAGTAGTAGAAATTTATTCAAGCCAGTTGGAGAGGGGGGAAAAAAAAAGGAGGGGGTTTATTCTAAGTATAGGATTCTCCACCTCATCCCCTATTCTCCTACGAATGACAACACAACCTTCTAGGCCGAAATATTTACTGTGGGAAACTGACTGACCTTGAGGCCTCTGTAGCCTCTGGGGTGGCTCACATGGATCTTTCGGGGTGAGACCCTGTTCCTGTCACTCTCTCTGGGTTTAGGCAACTTCACATAAGACCTAACTCTATTTGCATCCCTTCCGGCTACCATCCTTAGACTGAGTTTGATGGATGTGTTCGAGAGGAGAGGAGAGCCGGAACGACTTCTCAGGGAGTGAAGGGAGGGACGAAGCGGAAATCTGGGAGGCAACGCCTGCTCACGTCCTTATCCGGCTCGGATTCTCTGGAGCCCAGGCCCTGAGAGTGAGTCACTTTGCGCCGAGCTGGCTTTCTGGTTCCGGTCCCACTGGGGCAAGCAGGAGACTACTCTGGGCTGCCGGGAGGCATGTTGGCTTTATGATGTCTCCTCTACTCACTTTCATGTGAGAGCTGGGGCCATGGCGAGCTTCTTGGCCCTTCAAGTAGCCAAACACCATCAAGACAGGGAGAGGGGCCTTCCCCTCCTTCATATCCTTATGAAGACACCGGACAGCGCTCTGTGGCTGCCTTCCCCTACCACTAGATTAAATCATTTTGAATGACCTTTCCAGTTCATGGACTCCGTAATTTCCTTCTCCTCCCAGAAGGATCCCAACATTGAGATAACCCTATGAGAAAGCAGATGCCTTCCCCCAAGAAGGAGTTAGTCCCTCCTTTGCTTCCGCAGTGAATTCTGTAGAGTTTTCTCACTCCAATGTGCAGCATTAGTATTAGTTAAGAACTTTCTGGAAATGTAGACTCTTGAAGCCCCATCCTAGACCCTGAAGCAGAATGTGGATTTTAGTAATATTCTCTGAGTCACTCATGTGCCCAATAAACTTTTGAAATGCACGCAATGCTGTAGTCAAGGCATCTCTAACCCACAATCTTCTATTGCACTCATTGGATTGCTTACCCATGTCCAGGAGAACAGCCAAGGTCATGTCTATTCACCAGTGTATCCCCATCTCCATGGAAACGCTGGTCTCTAGGGCATATGCTCTAGCTCTTGGAGGGATGGGTGGATGACGGATGGATGGATGGATAGACGGATGGATGGATGGATAGACGGATGGATGGATGGACAGACGGATGGATGGATGGATAGACGGATAGATGGGGCAAGTTTCACTGCCCGTCAGGGAGGCCACCTGTCCTAGCAGAAGAAGGAAAGGGACAGGTCACTGAGCAGTTTGGCTGCCATCACTGTTTCTTGAACATCCAACTTCTGCGAGGTGGTGTGCCTACATTTGACAATGAACTCCCCACAGAGCATTCGCAGGGGGGTACGGACTCGACTGTTTTTACACCTGACCAAGGGACGGAGCTGCAACGAGAACCCGGAACTATATGCTTTCCCCCTTGCCACTCAGAATACGCGTGAGCTCGCGTTTGCCACCCAACGCTCCACCCAGGACTCTCTTTTCTGCTCTGGTGCTCCGCTCGGCTCTCCCCCAGCGCTTACGGTTCCTGACAACAGCTTCTGCCCTCAGGGAGGGCACAGCTCGGCCTGAGGGCACTCTCCGGGTCCTAGGAGCACGAGTGGCCAGAGGGCAGGGCAGGTCGGAACCATGGGGGAGAGAATTTCCCCAGGAGAAGCCCTCCACAAACAGGAGTGGGAGTCGGTGGGACAACTCTGGGCACGTGCTCTACCTTGTCTCCCAGAGTCTCTTTTGGGTTGGAGCCCCACTAGCCCACAAGGGCGACCGACTCAAAAAATACCCTTGGTTCCCTTCCCTTCCCTGTCTTACTACTGTCGGATGCTTCCTAGGATCGCCTCACAAATCCATGGTATTTAAACGTTTATCCTACAATCTTCTCGGAAACCACACATGAGACGGCGGCGTCTTCTAATGAAAACTGCTGCTGCCAGCAGGCTCTGGTCGTCTGACACTGTGACAAGCACCTGTGTGCCTGATCTCCTGCAGTCTGGGCAGCAGCCCCGGGAGGTGGGCACGGCTGGATCTCCAGACGCAGATGGCGTGGCCCAGGCGGACAGAGCGATGTGCGAAAGCCCCCAGCGGGTAATGCGCCGAGTCAAGGTTTGGATCCATTTATGTTGGGTGTCAAACTTCATGGTCTTTCTATACTCACCTCCCAAGACGGTCTGACTCATCGCCGGAGATCACGGATGTGAGGATGCCTGCTGACGAGGAGGAGCTCAACCCTCACTCCCGTGTTTCTAGAATAGGCCGACTTTGTCAAAATCTTTCCTTCCAGAGGCTTAGGACAAGCCGGCCAGGGCTTGAGTTGCAAGAGGTGTGATGAGGGTGCTTCGGAAGGTTCTAGTGTCGGAGGAAGGCGGGGAAGTGTCAGGTCTAGGGACAGGGGACAAACTGTTGCTAGAACATGACAAGCCTGGACAGAGTGAAGGATAAGCTGGGGAAAAGCAGGAATGATCCGGGCCCCTCGATGGACACAGTCCATGTTCGGCGCTTGGGTGTTGGGGCAAAGCCAAAGCCTGTGCTAGAGGAGAGTGGAGGTAGGAAGCAGGATTTTATGTCATCCACGGCAGTCAAAGCTGAGCGCCTGGTATGAGTAAGTTCTCCACGGCAGGCTGGCAGCCAGCCTTTATTTCACACGTCAGCTCTCGGTGGTCCACAGCGGCTTCCTGGAGCCCTGCACAGAGGGCGACTCTGAGGCTGCTTCCCCACCTCCGAGCGAAGGAAAGCCACAATCGATTAGTGATGTCTGCCGAGGGTACAGGCGTGGGGAGTGGTGGTACACAGGCGGCATGGAGGCACAGACAGGATTCCAGCGTGAGTCAGAAGTCTTCCTTTGGTGGGGACTGAAGCAACATTTACATTTCAAGGAGGCTTCCACTTTTGAAAGGGATGATTTCCCCTTGAAGAGAGTTTATCTTTAATTTGAACATATGTGGCTAAACCCAGGCACTATGCAAAATTAGAGCTTGATTATAACTCTCGAGGGGCAAGGCAGAGAGAAATCAGCACACGATTTACTGAGTAGGAAGCACAGAGAAGAGGAACCCATATGCACTGGGTGACTTGCTTTCTCTCTCTCCCCCCTTCCTCCCTTCCTCCTTTCCTTTATTCCTCCGCACAGTGTCCCCTGTGCTTGGGCAGGGGAGGGGGGGCTTGGATGATGTAGAGTCTTATCACGGCCTGTTTGGAGTCTGGGCTCTGCACCTCTAGGTCCTCCAGCTCCTTGGTCTCACTTAAGCAGCAATGACAAGTCCGGAGTTCTGTTTTTTCAACTTGCTGCAGCTGGGGGAGGGAGGCAAAAGGCCTCCCCAACAGGTGATGGTGAATGGTGCAATCCGCCCATGAGGAGTGCTGAAGGGGAACTATAAATAATGCAGCCCCTTCTGCCCTTGAGTTGGGAGCTCCCGTAGAGCCTGCCGCATCATGTCCCTGAAACTCGGCACAGACCTGCGTGGCGGGGAGGTTCAGGCTTACGCTCCCAGTCTGACCGAGGACGGGTGCCCTTGACTGCAAAGGGACCTTGGCCACGAGCCGTTCGGGCCCTCCCGTTTGCGATGTTTTAGAATTCGGCTCAAATTTCCAAAGGGAATTCAAATATTTAGGTGAAATCACATGGTATGGGCTTGTGAAGAATTCACCTTGGGACGATTTCTGTTCCTATTTAATTAATCATGGCTAGGTTAAATGGTTTCATAGCGGACTCCACACTGAGATTCTCTAATAGGAAGTGACTTTTCTAAGCTGAGTCTTGCATTCAGCCAATCAATGGGGGGGAGGGGAGATACTGTTCTTCTGGGGCAAAAGGCTGGTTTGGAAGCTCGGCTTGATGCTTCCGTCATGGAAGCGTCACGGAAGAAGGACGGGAAGTGGATTTCCTTGGTTGGCAGGAGATGCCTGGTGCTTGAGTAACTAAAGACTGAGGCTGAGGCCAGGATCAGGGGGATGAAATGCCGAGATTGATTACACATGTCTGCCATGGGCAACGCTGGGGGAGCAACGGTAGCCGTGTGTATGTGCCATCTCGTCCCCAAGAGGAAGTTGTCTAGAAAAACAGGGCATGTGAAACAGACACCAACCATCCTGGAAGTGAAAAAAAAAAAAAACTGGACAAGGTCCAGCCTGACCACCCGTTACTGGAGGGAAAAATTTTGATTTAGACGTTGGCAGTCTTCAGAAAGGGCTAGTCTCTCGGTCCTCCACTGTTTCCTAAGAGGATGAGCCAAAAGTATTGTTTCAGACCTCAGGCAAATGAGGCTTCCAGGCAGAGGAGAGACAAGAGAGAGAAAAGCAAATGCCGCCTTTTGGCACCGGGTGTTGACTAGCAGAGCCGTGAAAGAATCTGCTTTGTGGGACCACCTTAAGAATGGGGCTGTGATTTTCCTTGGCACTTGCATCTCTTCTACTAAAGCAGTGCGATGGAAAGAGTTCATTCAGCTTCGGATGCGGATTCATCTATTGCCTGAGCAACCTTGGGCAGGTCACTTGAACTTTTTCTTTTTTCTTTCATTTCTAAAGATCTGCTTATTGCCTTGAGGGTGAGTGTGTGCACTTGACACCAGTGTGAGCAGGGGGGATGCAGGGGGAGAGGGAGAGAAAAAGAATCCCCGCTGAGCCCGGAGCCCGACCAGGGGCTGGATCCCACGACCTGAGATCATGACCAGAGCCGAAATCAAGAGTCAGAGTTTCAAGAGACCGAGCCACCTGGGTGCCCTGTCATTTGAATGTTCTCAGTCTAATTTTCTTCTTGTGCAAATTGAGACTAAAAATTAAAAAAAAAACCATTTAAAGGATTTTCCCCAAAGTAGAATGTTAATACCTTCCACGTGCAGTTGATAGGTGTGGACACAATGAGCGAGGTGTCAGGTGCCCGGAAGGTACGCAGCAGCGTGGATTCCCAAAGGGAAAAGGCTGGCTAATAAGGGCCAGGCCGCCCTGGTTTTACCCTCCTCTTTCGCTCCTACCCTTGAGGTCCTGGATCCCTTCTTCTCAGAGGTCATGCTTCCCAGAATGTCTCTAGAGAAAAGAAAAAGAGCTTCCAATCTTGGTGGCTCTGGTCATTTTACCACCTCCCACGGATTTACCACCTCCCTCCCAAAGAAGACTTTGTGGGACAAGTGGTGTGGTGGTTTAAGCTTATCTCAGCGGCGATGATTCGGGTCACCAGATCCCCTTCTTCATGGATGTCCTTGATTTTCTGAGGTTGGGAGAGGGAGACTGGGACTGCCTTCTCCCCAGATCTCTATGAAGCTCCCAGGCAAAGGGTCCTGGTGTTTTCCCACCATCTCGTTCTTTCTGACGTTCAAGTTCTGCGTTTCATTTTTGAAGGGCCTGGAGTCATGCGACTCTTACAGACCCAAGGAGAATGAGGTTTCCGTCAGAGCCTTTGAAGGCTTCAGGCAGGAAGGACCTGGAGGGACTGGCAGGCCGTCCTTACCCAAACATCTCTGCTAGCAGAAGGAAAGTGTGCAGATGTCTGGGCCCACAACCTTCTCAGTCTCAAGGTGAGCCACGACTCTCGAGCAGCCCATGGATGGGGAATTCAAGCATTTCTAGCTTGTGTTTTAAATATAGCTAAGCTTCTGTGATAGGAAAACATCCAAATGGTACATATGTCTGCTAATACTGCATCCAAGACCCAGCCATCATCCTTCCATCCTTGGCCCTAGCCATGTAGACACCTGGTCTACCAGGGTCCTTCCTTACTTTGGAATTTAAACCACAGTAGTTCTGTCTCTGTTTTGTTTTTCCCCCAGCCTGGCTACTGAGTAAAGATCAAGGCTGGTGCCCCGCTGGCCCCAGATTCTCCTCTTGCAAGCTGAGAAGCTGGAAGTCTACGTCCAGAGTCAGGCATTGGCTGGGTTGTGCTGTTGGCCTTCTTCAAATGTCTTGCTCTTGGAACAGAAAGACCCCAGTCTCTGGGCCTCTTTCAGAGCACTGAGACACGGAGCCTGGGAGGCATCTCCCCAGGGGCAATCAAGGGAGAAGCTAAAGCCGATTCTTCTGTTTTCTGGCAGCAGCCTTTGCTTGCCTTCTCCCTCTGGGGAAATTAGCTTGCTGGCTCAGAGAGAGGGAAAATAAACAAGTCTAACCTGAAATATGCATTAGAGTTTAGCTATTTTTGGAGGTTCCCAAAATTGAAAATGGCTGAAGGCTGACCAGTTTGCATCTGTCCCGCATAAGCTCTCGGAGGCTTTGCAGGGAGAATGAGGGGGGCCGTGCCCATCACAGGGCTGAGGCTGGCGGGGAACTGTGCAGCTGGTCAACAGAACTGGGGCCCGGACCAGCCTGTTCCTCTTAGAGCCTGGCTCCGAGCAGAGGTGAAGAAGGGAGGTGAGTCGGGATGGGTACATAAGTTTGTGATTCAAGGGGCTGCTGGGGCTCCCCACCGTGATGAGTGAGTGTGTCTCCCCCCGAGTGACAGAGCCAGAACTTTGGGCTTGTTTCTGTCCTTCTGCATCAGAAGGGAGGGGAGGTCTCATTCAGCCACATTAGACTGTGAGTTTGCCAAAGGCGGGGACCGCTTTCGCTATGGACTGAAGCCTGATCTCTCCAAAATTCCTATGTTGAAGCCCCTCATTTATTGGGAGGTGGGCCTTTGGGAGGCGATCAGGTCGTGACGGTGAAGCCCCCTGTGGCGGAGAAGAGAACTAACACTTTCTCCTTCTCTTCCGTGGGGGCACACAGTGAGAAGGCGGCCGTCTGCAAACCAGGAAGACCTTCCCAGAGACCAGATCTGCCACCACCCTGACCTTGGACTTCCAGCCTCCAGAATCACGACAAATCAATGTTTGGGGTTTAAGCTGCCCCCCTCCAACCCGTCTGTGGTATTTTGTCACCGTAGCCCGAATGGACTAAGACCACCCGTCATCTCTCTCTGCACCCACAGCCCTCAGTAGGATGCCTGGCACACAGTAGGTGCTCAAGAAATGCTTGTTGAGTAAACGGGGGTGAAGGCGGGGAGACCGAGTACTGAACACTGTGGGCTTGCCTCTGTTTATCTATGACCTCACCTGCAGATCCCTCTCACAGAGAAGGAAATAGAGATGAGAGCATGTTATGTCAGTGCCCATCACCTCGCCTCGTCACTCTCTGCTTGAGGGCTATGTCCCCACCCACAGGCATCATGGAGTTAAAGCCCCAAGAGCCACAACCGGTGGGGGATTGGAGGGTGAACACCCCAGCGTCTTTTCCCTACAGGTGGGGCAACGCAGGGGCACCATCTTGGAGAGATGCCTGCTGGGTACCAGACTGGGCACCCCATCCTGGTTCCTCTCCTTCCCTGCCTCTCTTCCCTACACCCTCCCTCGGGCTCCTGGGGTCACCTCCTGAAGGTCTTGCCTTGCTTGCTCCTGAGGGCTCCGGCCTGAGACTCGGGGGTAGGGGCTGTGTGGGGTGGCCCAGGGCAGGGAGCTGACGGACAAGGCATTAGAATGTGGCCCAGGTGCGCTTCTCATTCTCCAGCCCCGTCCTCTCTCCCGCTCCTCCCCTCGGGGCAGCCCAGCAGATGCAATACCTCTCGGTGCACACACAGCTGGCCCTCAGAGGCCCCTTTCAACTCAGCAGGGGCCTGACACACCCACCGGGTTGCTGACACACTCATCAGGGAGCCGACACACTCACGGGGGGGCGGGCAGTGGAGTCAGAGGTGAACTTGCGTGGGAATCAAGAGACAAGGTGGGACGCCTGGGTGGCTCAGTTGGTTAAGCAGCTGCCTTCGGCTCAGGTCACGATTCCAGCGTCCTGGGATCGAGTCCCACATCGGGCTCCTTGCTCGGCGGGGAGCCTGCTTCTCCCTCTGCCTCTGCCTGCCACTCTGTCTGACTGTGCTTGCGCGCTCTCTCTCTCCCTCTCTGACAAATAAATAAATAAAATCTTTAAAAAAAAAAGAGAGACAAGGGTCCGCTCCCGGGTCTACTTCCCCGAGCCGTGTGACTCTTGGCGCCTCCTGGGCTCACCGCACCTCACCTGCTCCACTTTCACAGGAGGTGACGAGCAACAACCAGAGGTCCGAGGACGGGCGAGTGCATAAACAGAATGCGGTAGCTCTGTACTTGGGAGATCTGCCCCCGAGAAGGAACGACGTCCCGACACCGGCTGCAGCGCGCGTGAACCTTGAAGACACGAGGGTGCTGAAGGCGCTGGGCAGTGAAGGTCACAGGCCGTGTGACGTCGTCCCGGTGGAATTTCCGGAGCAGGTGAGTCCACGGAGGCAGAACGTAGGTGAGTGATCCCCAGGGGTTGGGACAAAAGGGAACTGGGGCTGCCTGCTGAGTGGGTATCGGGTTTCTTTTTGGGGGTGCCAGACGGGTCTTGGAACGAGGCAGAGGTAGTGGTTACACGACGCTGTGGGATACACTGACGGCCATCGAGCGGCTCGCGTCATAACGGCTCATGGCCAATGTTACGTTAGGCATGTTTCCCCTTAAAAAGGAGGAGGATGTTCCGGGCTAACACACTGGTGCTCCTTCCTCGGCTGCACAGTCGGGTCTCCAGGGAGCTTTAAAAATACCGACAGCGGACCCCATTCCAGAAAGTCTGATTCCGTTAGAAATTTTTTTTTTTTTTATCACCGTTAGAAATTTTTATGAAACTTCTCCTGGAGATCCTAACCTGCCACAAGGTTCAGAATCCCTGAACGGTGTTGGAGGTTCCTGCCGTCTCGGCGCCTCCCTGCGTAGCGTGGATGTGGGTCCCCAGACCTCTGTTCTGGTGCTATTTTAAATCTTCTTTGCTGATTGTGGAGTAAAAACCCGAAGAACTGTTCTCGTTGTAAAGATGTTAGAGGCACAGGCTCGTAGGAGAGGGAAGTTTTGCCGCGAGGGGTGGTTTCGGAGGAAAGGAGTTCTGGGCATCTGGAATTATCTCACCCTCCCCCCGACCCCGGATGGCCAGCCACTTTCTGCCACAATGAAGTGTCCCTCCCAGCGGCGCCCTGACCCTCTGCAGAGCTAACACGTAAGGTCACATGGACAACTCCAACCACTGAAAGATAGTAAGGCTAAAATGGATTTTGTTCCATTCAAACACCCATTCTGAGGACCTACTGTGTGCCAGGCCGGCCTTGGTGAGGACCTACTGTGTGCTGGATGGCGGAGACGAAGAGGAGAGAGCCACTGAGAGTTGCGCCGGGCAGAAACGTCGTACAAGAGAACAACAATATTCCTAACAGTGGTTAACCTGGATCAATGACCATCTGCGTGCCAGGCCCTCCCCTCGGACCTTCTCATTCCGAGGTGGCTAAGTCACCGGCGCCAAGTGGAGGTTAATTTTGTGCGTGAACTGGACTGAGCCCACATGGATGCCCACGTGGCTGGTAAAACCTGACTTCCGGGCGTGTCTGTGCGGGTGTTCCCGCAAGAGAGTAGCATTCGAATCCGCTGACTGAGTCAAGATCGCCCTCACCCATGTGGGGGGCATCGTCTGCTGAGGGCCCAAGTAGAACAAAAAGGCAGAGGAAGGGCAGACTTGCTCTCTGTGCTGGAGCTCAGATGGCCGTCTTCTCCCGCCCTCAGACATGGGCAAGCCTGGTTCTCGGCCTTTGCAGTTGGACTGGGATGGGTGCCTTTGGCTCCTGGGTTTCTCAGGCCTTTGGGTTTGGGCTGGAACAACACCTCTTGCTTCTGTGGGTCTCCAGCTTGTGGACAGCAGATCGAGGTACTCCTCAGCCTCCTTAATTGCATGAGCCAATCCCTTATAATAAACCGTTCTCTCTCTGCCTCTTTCCCCCCCCTCTCTCTCTCTCTCTACCCTATTGGTTCTGTTTCTCTGGGGAGCTCTAGTTACACGGCTGGGAAGTGGTCGTCACAGAAACCCAGCCCCCGAACACCAGGTTTTCCCTCACGGGTTTCAGGGCAGACCCTGACCTTGCTGCTTGGAGATGCGGGTGGTGTCACGAAGAGAGAGGAACAGAGGGAGACCTTCCTTCCCCTCCACCCCAGCCCACTGTGTACTCACCTGGAGCCTTGCTGTGCAAGATGGCGGCCACGGGCAGGTGGGGGGCCAGGCTTGGTGATTTCAAAAGCGGTGTAGGGCGGACAGAGGGAAGGCTTTCTGGAGTCAGACTGCCTGAGTCTGAGTCTCACTTTGTGACCTCGGACGAACATCTCTGAGCACCCGCGGCTTCACCTGGAAATGGAAAAGACGAGAGGCATCCTCATGGTAAAAACGAGAAGAGAGAATTCATGTCGAAGCTTGGCAGATTGTAAACCCTCAAATGTCAGTTACCATTTGGAAGCTAAAAATGCCTTCCCATTACGGTCTGAATGCGTTCTAGCTTTGGAAATAGCTCCAAATTCCATTTATGTTAAGAATCGCCTTCTGTTCTCCAGGCCTGTGTGTGTGATGGTCCCTGGGACTTGGGTGACCATCAACTGTGGGTGGGATGAGGTCCTGAGTGCCCTGGAGGCCACGGAAGGAGACTGGGGGACCCCGAGCTACTCCCTTCTACTCTGTGCTAATGGATTTGGAGACCTGGAGGTCAAAAGCCTGCGATGCTTCGACACATCTAATAGACATTCTTTCCGCATCTTGAGTGCGATGGAATTAGCTGGTGCTGATGTATTTCAGGAAATTCCTAGAATTCCCGGGTTATAGGAGAATATATTTGGACCATTCTAACAATGCTTGCGTATTCTTTGTGATAGTCTGCTAAAACAGTCATCCCCGTTTAAAAGGCCCAGAGATAGCAACTGTACTCTTTTAAATTAAGAAAAAAAAATGAATAGGTAATCCATGCACATGGCGTAAAATTTAAAAGGGTACACAAGCCTCAGCAAGGCGGCTCCCCTGTCCAGAGTCAACTACTGATACTGGTCTCTCCTATGTCTTTCCAGATACAGCCTGCGCATGCGTGCGTTATCCGCTCCCCTCCCCTCCCTCCCCTGCGCCCGTCGGTCGCTGACTACAGTCACCATTCTGTACCTGTCCCCACCCATCCTGGTCAATTTTAACAATATATCTTGGTGATTGTTCTATATTGCTCCAAAGCAGTATTCCATTTCCGGGATGTACCATAATCTATCTTTCCCAAAACTTATTTATAGCTTTTAGGTTATCCTCGCTGTTTCGCTCTTGCCAGCAATATTGCACATAACCTTTGTGTTTACGGCATCTCCCACGAGTCCGAGTGTGACTGTAGGATGACTTTCCCCGGGGGAACTTCTGGGTCACCTAGTATGTGCGTTTTTAATTTTGAAATTTGGGCCACTGTCGGTGGGACTGCAGACTGGTGCAGCCACCACGGGAAACAGTATGGAGGTTCCTCAAGGAAGTAAAAATAAAACTGCCATATGATGCAGCAATCCCACTTCTGGGCATTTATGTAAAGGAAACGAAGTCACTCTGTTGGAGAGAGATCTGTAGCCCCATGTCTGCATTATTCCCAATAGTTAAGACACGGAGACAATCTCAGTTGTCCATCACCAGATGCACGGATAAGGTAGACGCAATAGACACGCACACAGAGACATACAATGGAGTATAATTCCGCCATAAAAGAAGGAATTGCTAAGGGGCGACTGGGTGGCTCAGTGGGTTAAGCCTCTGCCTTTGGCTCAGGTCATGATCTCAGGGTCCTGGGATTGAGCCCCACATCGGGCTCTCTGCTCAGTGGTGAGCCTGCTTCCCCTCTCTCTCTGCCTACTTGTGATCTCTGTCAAATAAATGGATAAAATCTTTAAAAAGAAAAAAAAAAAGGAATTGTGGCCATTTGCGACAACACGGCTGGACCTTGAGGGTATGAGGCTAAGTAAGGTAAGTCAGACAAAGACAAATATTGTATGATTTTACTTACATGGGGAATCTAAAAAAAAAAAAAGCCAAACTTACAGAAACAGAGTAAAATGGCGGTTGCCGGGGTAGGGGGTGAGGGAAGTGGGGAGAGGGCGGTACAAACTGCAAGTTCTAAGATCAACACGTCAGGGAGTCTAGTGCAGAACACGGTGGCAACGGAGAAGTTCGAGGTGAGATTCCAGCTTTGATGTCCACGTATCTTATAACTCAGTGGGTGAGTGTATTTTCAGGTGTTAAAGAGCTACTCATATTTTATTATTTTTTAGAGATTTTATTTATTAGACAGAGATCACAAGTAGGCAGAGAGAGAGAGAGGGAGAAGCAGGCTCCCTGCTGAGCAGAGAGCCCGATGCGGGGCTCGATCCCAGGACCCTGGGATCATGACCTGAGCGGAAGGCAGAGGCTTTAACCCACTGAGCCACCCAGGCGCCCTCATATTTTATTTTTAAATGAAGGACATTTGGTCCATTTTTCCATCGAGCTGTTGGCCTTTTTTGAACGGATGTACAGGATTTCTTTCTATTTAGGAAATGACCTTTCCTTCCACTTTGCATAAATATTTTCCCCACTATGTCGTAAATCTTTTTAAACTTGGTGGCTTTTAAAGGCAGAAATTGCTTATCTATTTGTTCAAAGGTATCTCTCTTTTATAAATGGATGCTAAATTGTAGTAGTGCTTCATGTTTTCTTTTCATCAAGATTTTATAAAAAAAAGAAAACCCTTCATGTTGTTTTTTAGTATTTTAATGGCTGCATTATGTTATGTTTAAGTCTTGGCTCTCCATCTGGGATTTTAGTGCAAGGTGCAGAATGAGGATCCCCCTTTCTATCTCTCCAGATGCTTTCCCAGTCGTTATCTTTATGGAGTAATCAGTCTTTCTCCCACTGATGGGAGTGTGATGTCAGTATATGCTAACATCACGTGTGTACTGGAGTCTGCTGCTGGTGTTTCTCTTGACATTCTCCATCCTCGGTCTCTATAGATCTCCTGACTTTGTGTCCCAACTCCTCTAAAACATGAGAAAGGAAGTTCCTGCCTATTTGTGTGGATTCTGCTTTTGCGCTGGCTTCTATCTGGGACCCACCTCAGGTGAGAAAGGAGGACATACGGATCAAGAAATTCATCCCCTCCATTAGGCGCAACCACAGTCTCTCAGAATTCAGAGGTTCCAAACTGCTGCACTGGAAAGATGGGATGAAAAACGGGCTGACATCCTCTCTTTAGAGAACCAGTTAATGATAATAATGATGACATCAATGATTATAAACTACCATCCTGGTGGTGCTCGGCAGGCTAAATATGTTATTTCATCGATCCCTATGGCAACTGGTAAGTTCGCATTTCTTTTATCCGCACAGTACAGAAGAGGGGAGCGAAGGGAGGGGCGCCCAAGACAATGCAACATAGAGATGGGGACGCAGGTGTAACTGATTCCAAAGCTAGGGTCTTATCCTTTCTGGAAAGTGGGATCCCGGGTGCAACACAGCCAATGAGATCACATTCATTTACTTGTCCCCTTCTTCATAAATCTATCATCCCCCCTTTTAAAAAAGATTTTATTTATTTGAGAGAGACAGAGACAGGGACAGTGAGAGGGAGCACAGATGGGGAGGAGAGGGAGAAGCAGACACCCCGCTGAGCAGGGAGCCCGATGTAGGGCTCAAGCCCAGGACTCTGGGATCATGACCTGGGTCAAAGGCAGATGCTTAACTGGCTGAGCCACCCAGGTGCCCCCTACGATCACTTTGGAGCACTTGGTCAGAAAATCATCTACCTTTGGGGTAGACAGGGGACGTAAATGAATGAAGTTGCCCAGATGGGCAAAGTAGGGAGCTCTGAGGACCGCAGGAAGATGAGGAGAGGGAGAAGTAGTCTCCCTGTTGAGCATGGACCTGACACGGGGCTTGATCCCACCACCCATGAGATCATGACCTGAGCCCAAACCAAGAGTCAGATGCTCAACCAACTGAGCTACCCAGGTGCCCCCTCTAGATTTTTATGTGAAAGCTCCCAATTTTTACATGTCGGTGAATTATAAAAACAATCAATGTATGTTCTTTAAAACTTAATGCTTAATTCTGAAAGTTTCCTTGTAGAAAGTGCATTAAACAAACATTTATTCCATCAAACATGACTCAGCAACGGAAGGAGACAAATTACTAGTACATGCAGAAAACGAATGATTCTTGGAAACGAAGTGCTGAGCAGAAGGCAGGCACATAAAAGGACATGTGGAGCACATCCCCTTCTTTGAAATTCTAGAACAAGTAACACTCAGCAGTGACGACGGCAAGGACTGACTGGGAAGGGAGAGAGGACCCTTTCAGATCTTCCGTATCTTCAAAGGGGTTTGGATTATGTTGATAGGTGGTTTTGTCAAAGCCGAGGGAATGTATGCCTGACACGTGTCTGTTTCAATGGAGGTAAATTGTACACACAAAAAATCCAGAAACAAACATTGAACTCTACTGAACGACAATCGTGCCTTAGTATTTAGGAGGAAGGATACTGACGTCTGCAACTTACTTTGAAATGAACTAAGGATTAGAGGGATTCGGGGACGGACAGATGCGTGGAGGGAAGGACAGATCAGTAGCAGGTCAAGATTAGGAGAATGTTAACGCGTCAACATTGCTGTGCACTCGACAGTTTTCATCATAACTTGGTGGGGAAAATGAGCCAAACGAATGAAACTGCCTATGGGATGGCACCCACACCTAAGCCTCTCTGACTTTTGCCATCACACTTCCCCACCATCCCATGACATTACGTCATCGCAGCAAGTTCATCCCCCGCGGACTGTCCCTGCAGCCAAGCTCTTTGTTCTCCCATCCACCTTGCACAAGGCTTGACAGAGCCGGCATGGTTCAGTGAGCGAAGGGATGAGAAAATCCATCCCCTGATCACATCTCGAACGCTTCTCCACCACGACCTGCCTGAGACGGAAGCAAGCCCGGCCGCCTTCTCATTCATCAGCGGCAAAGAAGAAAACCATTCTGGCCACAGCTCCCTAGCTCCTTCTGCTAACCCCGCTTGCCACGCCGGCATTCTCTCTCCACGTGGCATTTCAGTTCAGAGGGGACAGACAGGAGCTCAGAGCAGTCCCTTCATTAGGGAACAGGGTTCAGGAAGAGTGTCTGCCGGGCGGGTGTGGACGCTGTCTTCAGAGGGTGAGTGGATGCAGTCTTCGCAAATCGGCAGTGTTTCGGGGCGAGTGGCTGTGTCTGTGTTGCACAGCCACTGTGTGTCCTGGGCCGTGGTTGGGACAACAGAGACCACGAGCAAGGAGTATCAGGGTCTCATATCAGAGTCTCAGAGGTGCTGCCCATCAGAGCCGAGGGGAGAAGGGAACAGGGGAGGGAGCTTTCTCCTCTAAACACACTCTCTGAAAGTGGCAATAATTTTAAAGATTTTATGTATTTATTTGACAGAGAGAGAGAGAGAGAGATCACAAGTAGACAGAGAGGCAGGCAGAGAGAGAGAGGCGGAAGCAGGCTCCTTGCCGAGCAGAGAGCCCGATGTGGGGCTCGATCCCAGGACCCCGGGATCATGACCCGAGCGGAAGGCAGAGGCTTAACCCACTGAGCCACCCAGGCGTCCCTGGCAATAATTTTAAAAGGCAATTTGCCGTCATCACAGTTATTAAGGCAAAACGATGCACGCAGATCCGAGGCAGCGAGGGTCGGTCTTGTAAATACGTGGTTGATTGCCGGAGGTCAAACCTGCAGCCATTTAGCTTGTAGTCAGAAGGGAGCACCTTTCTGTGTGCTTTCCCCCAAACTAGCTGCATCACTCACTAGCATCTTGGCTTCTTCTCCCTCCCCCAAAGACACCATGCTTTGGACTTGCCTTGGCCAATGAAACGTGAGTGGGAGTGACCCGAGTCACGTCCGAGGGGAAGGTTTTACGAGCCAAGTTCTTTTTTCTCCTCCACCAAAGTCAAGCCCCAGATCGTGGGGGCTTGTAGGTCCTAGAGAGAAGCCACAGAACACAGCCCCAGCTGGCTCTGAAAGACACGTGACATGAGCGAGAGACAAATATTTTTGCTGTCAAGTCTCTGGGCTTCTGAGGTCATTTGATTCTGCAGCATACCTCATGGGTCCTAACTGATATGCTCCCAGCCAGCCAGGAGGGCTCCTGCCCCAGTGCCACGGACATGGTCCTCTAGATATTAAGACTTCCCCATAAAACTTCTGTCTCCTTCTGGAGTAATGAAAACTGCACAGAATAAACTACCTTGGATAAAGATAAAGATAAGCCAATTTGGGTGTCACGACGCTTTGGGAAGGTGGCTGTTAAGCAGAGAGACCAGGGGGTTGGTGAGGATGGGATGGCTGTCAGAGGCAAGGGGGCCATGGGGCAACATGGAGCCCTGGACCTACTTGTCGCTAGCTGTGTGGCTTGGGCCCAAACCCTTGGCCTCTCTAGTCCTCTAAACCCACCAGACGGGGTGAATGTGAACTCATAGGGAAGAACTAGGTCCGTTGCAAGGCGTACTGTTGGGGTTCTTGTTGCTTTTTTCCCCACCTCCTTCTCCTCCTCCTCCTCCTTCTCTTAATTGGCCTGAATAACATGGAAGAAGGGCAGGAGATGGTAAGTGGAGCATGAATAAGACGGGATGAGCTTGGAGACTGAGGGGGCCCCAAGAAGGGGCCCCGTGCTCAGAGTTCCTGGCAGACACATTTGGAAGGCAGCATGGCCTTTTGCTAATGTTAACTTTTTTGGGCAGCATGGAGCAAAGGTAAGATGGGAGAAGACAGATCTCTTCTCAAAAAAGTTCTTTTTTAAAAAATGCATAAAATAAAAGAATCAGAATCCCACAGGGAACCAATTTTACCTCTGCCAAAATATTTAAAAACACCAATTTGTGACAGAATTATTACACATACTTCCTTGTTAGTGCATTAAACGACTAGATCTATTGACAGATCTAATAAATACCAATGCTTCAGAGCTGTACTGAGCACAGATGATGTTTTACAATGTCTACAACTATTGTAATGTGATGGGAAGGTGTCTAGTTTTCCTTGGGAACAAAGTCACGATAAAGTGAGTCCTACCATGCCTGGTTGTCTCTGTTCAGTTGAAGGAAATGAAAACATCCAGGTAGAGGTCATTGAAAAAATTTTCCTAATTTGTTCCCATTCAAGTCCACGGACTCCCAAAATTAGATCCAGGACACCTAGAGGCTCTGTGGATGCCAGGGGAAGGAGCCCTGTTCTAGGTGCATTTTCTCAAGGGGTTCACATCCTGTCTCTGAAGCCTCAAGGTCCTCAAGACCAAGATGGTGTTCTCTGTTCTTGGTGTTCTTTTTAGGTGTGGAATTTATTTATCCTACGTGAGCAGCCCTCATGGGGGCCTTATTCCCTGGCTAATCGGTTTCAGAGGATAGCACCAAGATAAGGAATGAGCACCCCCAGACCTTCCTCTTCTTCCCTGAAGTCCCACAGAAGGACAAGAGATGGGGAGGGACAGGGGAAGCAATGAGAGGACACGGAACAACAGACCAGGGAACAAGAAAGGGCGACAACACCCACAAAGCAGAATTCTTGAGGCATTCCTGACAGATCAAAAACCACATCACGTACTTCTGGAACGCCAACCATTGGAAATCACGGCCTAGAATATATTTCAAAGAGTATCTAACGGTAGGAGCATTTCCATCACACCAAAGCTTCTGAATCTGAATTCTCGTAATAAGTCCTTTGCCCGAGATCACAAAACCAGGCAGCTTCAAAGCCCCGTAATCTTGTCTCCTGCCCTCTGCCGGCAGGCAACTCCTGCATTTAATTCTTACTCAGGAAGAACCTCTCCTTTCCCCTTCTTTTATTTTTCAAAGTCCTTCTAGAATCTGGAGGCTTCAGAATGAGGATGTAAACTCTTCGGACTCCCTTCGGGGAAAAGCTTAAGCAGCTCCGTTCCATTTTAAGGGCATGATGCTCACGAACCCCTCTCCAGGTCCGCAACGCAGGCTGGAGCCCACTGCCTTTGGGGACCATGTGTGTGGGGGCGGTTGGGGTGCGGGGGTGGGAAGCCCCGCTACTCCATTTGGGAATATCCGCGCCTGAACACAATTTCCTCACTGTTTCTCTTCATCTCTCCTCTGAACACCATTTTCCCTAAAAATACTTCTTAACATTATGCACAAACACTGGAGAGATACTTAGTTGGCCCCGACCTTTGCCTGCTTCCTGCTGAAAGAGATTCAGTGACACACAAATGGGGCTGAATTATTTATAGGCCTTAGGGGAAACCAATGTTGCTTTTATTCCTATGGAAAGTGCAGGAGGAAGGCCAAAAGGCACCAAATTAGCTTTGGCTCCTCCCAGAGGGACTCCAGCCAGGCCCAAGGGTGCCCCTTATTCAGATTAGGGGCGCGCTCCATGGCTGGGTCTTTGGAAACCCCCATCAATCTGGGCTGTTCTTTTCCCATGTCTTGTTGGATGACAGCGGTCCGCACCCTCCTTGGCCAGAAGCTACCAGGACGAGAGAGTGGAGGCATCAAGAGTGTCTGGGAGCTCAACACGCCCATGGAGTGGGTCACTTATGAATGTCAAGTGATAGGTTTACGGATTGAGCATCTGCTCAAGGCTGGGTGATGGAGAGGGACAGAGAAGTTCTTCAACTCATCTGTCCAATGATTCAACAAATATTTCTATGGCATCTTCTCTTGCGAGGGACTGTTCCAGGTGCCTGGGAAGGCGGGGCAAGACTGATGAGGTCCTACGCTCATAAGACACTGTTCTGTCCTCAGGGAACGCAGCTTAATGATGCCTCCTTCTCCTTGCCAGGCACCGTCTTGATCCCATTCATCATCTTCATCACCATCATCACCATCTTCAACGTTTGCTTACTCAATCCTTACTACTTGTCAGGCCCCCGTAAGGTTCTTAAAAGGAATAAATGAGAAACCAGGACAGTCATGCTTTCTTGGAGATGCGTGAAGGCAGGGGCTGAGGAGCCCACTGTCCCCCTCTCTCTGTTCCTCTGTGATGCGTTCGGTCCCGAGCCGGATGCCCCCTAGCATGACACACTCAACCTTAGATGCCAATCCTCTCGGCCCGCAGGGCTGCCGGGCATTGCATGAAGATTCTGATTCTCTACCTGAGCCGTACGTGGAGAGCCCTAACGGGAAAATAGAAGGCACTTCGTTCATGCTTTCTGAGTGTTTATTTCTCTTAGAAGCGCAGGGCGGTGCAGAAATTTGCGACGGGATCAAAGTCTTGGCTCTGTCAATGGGGGGGCCCTGACCAGAGCTGGACCGGGGCAGTGCCCATGTGTGCCTTTGAGCTCACCAGCGTGGGTGACCATTCTAGACTAACCCCCTCTGACACCAGGTTTGGGCTTCATTCCATTTGGCTTTTTGGTGAACATAGATCAGAATGGTGGGGGTTTCCTTCTGGAAAATCGCACTGCATTTCCAGTCATTTCAATGCACAAACAGAGCTTCCTGGGGAGGGAAGGGGGCCATCCCTGAGCTCCAGAGAAGTTGTACGTGCAGACTTGAAGCATTAGTTCATGACAGAGATGGGGTGAAGACTAATGCTGGGCCTCCATTTTGTGGGAGAGCAGCAACTTGAAGAGACAGAACTCGGGTCTTTTCTCCCAAAGGAGGAAGAGAACCCAAGTTCTTTGCATGGATGTGGGGGTACCTGTTGGGATGAAACGCCACCCAGTCATCTTTCCGGGGACCTAGAGAGAAGGGTTTCATCCAGGCTGGAGCTCCTTGAGGCCAGGGGTGTGAGAATCATGCCTGTTTTACCCCCATTGCTTTTGGCTTAAGTACCAGGAAGTGGGAACTTCATGAGAGCAGGTGTTTTGTGTGTGTTAGGGGTGGGGTGCTGGTGACCTGGGAGGAAATTACTGTAGTGCCTCTGGTACCAGAAATCTCTACTCGGAGCCAATGGCTAAGGACAAAGAAATAGGATTCGGGAAACATTGCTGCTGCCCGTGCCTCTTACCTGCTTTTCCTAGAACACTGGCAACAAGACTCCTAATGCTTTTTGGAAAAGCAGGGACGCCCTAACCAGCAATACAGCTAAGTTCCAGCAGGAAGCAGAGTTACCAAGGACTAGAGTGTGTGTGTGTGTGTGTGTGTGTGTTGGTGGCAATTCCAAAATAAAATCAAGATAACACACACCAAGCTGTGGTCAAGAAACACTTTCCTGGGGGCGCCTGGGTGGCTCAGTGGGTTAAGCCTCTGCCTTCGGCCTCGGGTCATGATCTCAGGGTCCTGGGATCGAGCCCTGCATCGGGCTCTTTGCTCAGCGCGGAGCCTGCTTCTCTCTCTCTCTCTGCCTGCCTCTCTGCCTACTTGTGATCTCTCTCTGTCAAAAAAATTAATAAAATGTTAAAAAAAAAAAAAGAAACATTTTCCTGGTCTCTCCTGTGACACCAGGGCCCGGAAACTCCTGGTACGTGTGGCAGGCACTCAAACATATGTCTTGAATGAATGAATGATTAGAACAGAGCAAAGGGATAATTACATTAGTGAATTAGTATTACAATTCTCAGCGTGTACTAGGAATTGTGTAACATGCTCACTCCTGGGTGACCCCGTGAAGGATTATTATCAGCGCCGTTTGAGAGACGTTGAAACGGAAGCTCAGAGACTTCACAGGCCGTGGCCGAGGGCCATGGAGCTCGAGCGTGGGCTGGGTTTCCACCCCTGGCTCGTCTGACTCCCGAATTCTGCTCTTTGCCGCCAGGCCACAAGGTTGAACAGATACGCCTGGAAACAGGAAGCGCGTATGGGCATTTTGGGGAAAGGAAAAGGTACGAAGGAAACGGGAGGCCATGCAGACAGCTCTGAGCCTCGGTGATTTGGTAGAAAGAAATCCGGAGCTCCGGCGCATCGTGCACAAAACCTAATTTCAGATGGATCGGGGAGCTACACCCAACATAAAAACCCGCCTAAAAGCCCTTACCTGTGACCAGGAAGGTACGAAGGAACTACAGAAAAGTGTAAGGAGGATTGCACATGACTTACTTTATTCTATTTTTTTTTTTTTAAATAAGCACCTGCTATTTTGAAACTGGGAAAGACACAGCAGTCCATCCCCCCTTCCGTTTCTCCCTGTTGCGTTCTTCCGTTCCACTCCCTGCTCCTTCCCTCTTTTTCCTGCTTACCATGTCCTGAGAGGCAACAAGGAGCTCCCAGAAGCGCTGGGAGCGGGGTCTGGACATCGGCAAGAGATGGATCAGGAGGAAGGGGGTGGGGGGGGGCGCGGAGTCACCTCGTTGGGTGTTTTATGCTTGTCTTTTCTCATCAACGTCCCACCCCTGCGGCTTCGTGAACCCCGTTCGCAGCTCCCTTTCTTCTAGCAGCCAAGGGCTTGGAGGCTAAGGGTGGGGCACCTTTCCGATGACCAGCAGAAGAGCCTCTGCACCCAGGTCCTGGCACCACAGACCCTGTGCTGTCCTCACTCCTCAAGGGCTTACAGCCCTGGGGGCCTCTCAGCCCCGGCTCCTGAGAACTGCGATTCTCCGGAGGAAGTCCCCCTTCTTCCGGCGTACGCACGTGGTCCCTACCTGTCTGTCGTCTTCGCCCGCACGATGTCCTGCTCTCCTCCTCGAGCTTGGGTCTCATGGATTTTATCCGACAGTTTGACCGTAATGTTTACATCTCAACTAAAAACGAAAAAAAGAAAAAAAAAAAGCTGTAAATCCCCCAGAACAGATAGTTGGCCTAGATTCTTCCAGGCAGGGACGAGCCCACATAGAAGTGCTGTCAGAGAGCAGGGCCTGAATGGGAGCGACCGAGGGACTGGAGGGGAAAGTGTCCCGCTGGCTGGGCGTGGGGCCACGGGGAGGGTGGTTCCTGCGCAATGCGGGAGCTCATCTATTTACGGGGTGTTCGCCCTTGATTGATTTACTGTTGCAGCCAACACTGGATGACAGCCAGTCACCATGCCCGACTCCCAGCCTCTGGGGGAGGGTGTAGCCCAGTGACTTCCAGAAGCTTCAGGAAGCAAACCCACATGGGGTTCCCATGGACTGACCCCCCCTTCCCTCTTCGTATACATTTTCACTTCCCTGTCTCTGCTCAAGCTCCTGCCATTTCCTGGCCACCTCAGCACAAACGGGAGGGGACTCGGCTCTTCCCCTACTGGCAGTGGTTCCTGAATGAAATCTGTTCCCACCACTTCAGCTAACGTCCACGCCTTTGATCCCTGCTGGTGGGAAGCGTGGTCAGGAAGGATGTGTGAAGGAAGGGATGCCAAACTGGGGCCCGGGGAGGGGGGGGAGTGGGAGAACATTCTGGGCAGAGGCTAGCTTGTGTGCATGGCATGGGGAGTCCACGGAACTGGAAGACGTTTGATGACGGTGAGTTGGGAAGGGAATCCGCCAGCTTCCCCAGCACATGCTTCCCCCATGAGTTCATTTTTCCCTTTCTGTTCGCCATGCCACCTGCCACGGAGGGGCCCTGTGGACTCCTTCTGGCTCATCTGCACAAGGAAGGGGACCTGAGATCTGTGGAGTTCCTTTCTCTTCTTGGACAGCCTCTTGTCACGCTTCTCTTGGCATGCCGGGTCCTGGGGTGCCCTTGACTACCATACCCGGCTTGACTAAGCTTCTGCTGAATTTCTTACTAATATTTTCAGACACGCGCACTCCTCATTTTAAGAAAACCACATTTAAAAAAACCACGTGGTGAAGGATGAGCCCGTGGAATTGGTAACTAGGCCTTAGAACTCTTTTTTACACACACACTGAAGCAATTTGGGGACTGGAACACATTTTTACAAGGTGGTCCCTCCCGGCAAAGTGTAATACTGGTGCCCACTTCTGGCAGTGCTAGCAAATTATGTAAGCAGAGATAGAGAGCCGAACTCCAGAATCTGAAAATGGGAGTGCCAGGAGACTTGTGGCCTGCGAGATAATTTTGTTGCATGAATAAGATAATTCTTCTCCTGGCAAGAGAGAAAAGGGATTTTGGAATTCATGCAAAATAGTGCAACGCTCTGGAAAAGTCCTCCAAGTCACCTGTTCTATTAACACCACCAACAAAAGAGCCGGAAACCTGGCCGCCCATGGTATTTTTTTTTTTTTTAATTGATGTTGAATTGTTTTTGGGCTTTGTTTCTGCAGGGGAAACCTATCTATAATGTTATAAGGAAGTCAACGGAGAAGCTGGATTTACTTTCAGATCACTTTCCGAAAATACATCTCTTTGCTAAGGCAACAACAAGCCTACACAGAGATGAATAGGAATCAGTTGCTCCAAAGTCAACATTATCCAAACTGTCTGAAGCAGTGTCTTTTTTTTTTTAATAGAAAATACAATTTTTTTAATTTTTTTTAATTTTTTATAAACATATAAAGTATTTTTATCCCCAGGGGTACATGTCTGTGAATCGCCAGGTTTACACACTTCACAGCACTAACCATAGCACATACCCTCCCCAATGTCCATTACCCCACCCCCCTTTCCCAACCTCCCTCCCTGAAGCAGTGTCTTTTGATTGTCACTTCTTCTCTAAGCTGTTCTGGAGACCCGGTGAGGGAACCAGGGCACTCCTCAAGGGGACGTCCCATTGTGAACATCAAGGAAACATCTGGCTATGTTCAGAGATCAGCTGCTAAAAACACCTCCATATGCCGAGGCCGGTCACCCATGTTGGGAGCAGGTCAGGCTCCTCTTCAATAACACCCTGGGCTTGAAGCGTGCACAGGACAACTCCTGAAATTCTACCGGTGGTCCAAGAACCAAGAGTGCAAAGGAACCCGGGAGCGTCATCTCTGGCGCCCCCTGGAGGATGGCATGCAGTTCTGCAGATGTAATTGGTCTCCGGTGACTTATTTTCCGCCCCCCCACTATGGGGCCCATAGGTAGGTCCTGCTTTAGAGTTCCCGTGGGATTTGATGATGTCTCTCACTGTGGGCTGTGAGCTTCATGGAATTTTGGGATCATTTTCAGCCAGGATTCCACTGGCCAGTGAGCTGTTCACTCCTAGGGTGCTGTGCTTAGTATCTGATATGTACCATCCCGTTTAACTCTGCTTCAACCTAAAGGGTTAGCTGTTTATGTTACCTCCGTCTTACAGACAAGAACATGGAGGGACCTAGAGATTAAGGACTGTGACTCAGAGGTACAGCTGCAGCTGGAACACGTCTCATTCTGACTTCAGAGAAAAGGTATTGCGTGCATATGGCTACCCAATTTTTCCATAAATATCCATTAAGTGAAGTTGGCTGATAGCATTCTTCAAATCCTCTAATACCTTTGAAATTTCCTGTCTACTTGTCACATTAATTATTGAGAGGACCTCTGAGTATAATTATAGATTTGTCTATTCCTTCTTGTAATTCTATCAGTTTTGGTTCATATGTTTTGAGATCTATTTTTGGGGATGGTAGCTTAGTACTGTTATATCCTCTTGACGGAGCAACCCTTCCATATTTTTGGAATGAACTTCTTTCTCCCGGGTAATGGGCTTTGCTCTGAAATCTACATTGTGTGATATTCTGACTTTCTTGATGGGTGTTAACATGACCCATCTTTTCCCGTTCTTTTACCTTTATTTTATTGTTTCATTCTTGTAGGCGGCATATAGTTAAGGTTTGCTTTTTTTTTTTAACCCAATCTGATAATCTCTGCCCTTTAACTAGGGTTTTTAGACTATTTACATTAATGTGATTATTGGTACTCCAGGTCTGGTCTATCTTCTCACTATTTATTTTCTACTCAGCTCACCTAGGGACTGTTGGTTTCCTTTTTCTATTTTTCTGCCTCACTTGGGGTACACTTTATGATTTGATTTTATTTCCTTTGTTGGCTTCTTAGCTATAAGGCTGTCATTTTATGGTTACACTTCTGACATGAGAACAGTCTGGTCTCCAGTAACCGGTACCTTACTCTTCACCTTGACAATGCCCAGTGAGTGGTAGGCTGGTTGGCGCTCCCGCTGACCTCACCCCCACACCCGCCCATGTACAGTTATTAAAATGTTGCCATGTTTCCTGAGTCCCATCAGAGCTCTCCTTTCCATCCTGTGTTTTCAGTCACATTGTCTTCACTGTTTTTCTAGAGTGACTTTTCACCACTGTGACATTTTGTTTCTCCTTTCCCCCAGAGCCTTCTCTATCCTTCATTTGTTCCTCTTTCATGGTTACATAGACTTTTCTTTGAACTTTTCCTTGCTTTTAAGATATCTCTTATCACCATCATTTGGTGGGGATTGCAAAGAACTCATCTTCTGTTTCCTTGGTGGATTTTTCTTGAAGCTGATATTTTAAAAAAAGTAGCTTTCATCATGCCCCCCCCCCCCCACTTTTTTGGGGAGGGGGATAGATGTCATGATCTTTATTTTCTTATTGATCATAAACTTGAACACACCCAGAGCTGGATCAATCTGTAGCTCCAATTTCTTTTGACATCTCAAACTCTCTCATGAGAAACTCTGGTTGGTTTTCTGCTTTTTGGCTCTGTGGCCATGTTCCCCACCATGTTCTGTGCTCACTGCCGAGCTGTTTTGTTCCCGACCTCTCCATGTGATCACCTGGCAATGTCTGTGCCTCCTGTTCACCTCATTCACCTCCAGCCCAGCGGTGTCTCTGGCTCGGTCACGGGCGATAAAAATGGCCCGTCTGCTACGTCTCACTTCAACGTCACCTTCCCGACGACCCGGAGGGGTCCACTGGGCCAGCCCAGGACCCATTCCAGGGACTTAACCATTCTCCTGGGTGTCATCCCGATTTGAGATTTTGTATTTATTTTTGGATCAGCCCTTTCATATCTGTGACATTTATTTTCAAGGAAATTGGTTTCTTGCTCAATGTCTGAGAAGGTATTTGCTGAGACTCAGCTTCACCAAAAATAATAATAACGGCCATTACGTCTGCCAGGTGCTTTGCCTACATTATCTCTAATTCCCCCAGCAGCCCCATGTGGTAAATATTATCTCTGTTCTGCAGATACATTTTATTTATACCATACCACATTCCAGGAAGGCTTCTGGAAGACTTTATAAGGATTCATAAAATACAGCATCGTCATGAAAGGTAAAGGTAGAGAAAAGAGTTTTATAAAAAAATCAGCGTGGAAATGGATTCTCATTGCATTTAAGAATCTCGCCTGCAACCACAGGAAATGTTAAGTAGGAGGATTGTGATTTGCACCTGGCTCTTGTGGCGGCTCAACACTCCGGGGTTTGTGCAAGGCTGGACTGATTCAGACTGAGTAACAGGAAGACACAGGCAAACGTTGGGGGTCAAAGCTCATGGGGGACAGTCCAAAGGTGGGTTGTGAGCCATGCAAGACGCGGTGGGGTCTGGCATCACTCCAGCACCGCTGACCACAGCCGTGAGCAGGGTGGCTATTTCTCCTGTGCTCTGGGGTGGGCTGGATCTCAGGAGACCCAGCTCTGCACATCCCTGGAACAAATAATCCTCGAGTTCCTTTATAAAAGCCGGGCAATGGGGACACCTGGGTGGCTCAGTGGGTTAAGGGTCTGCCTTTGGCTCAGGTCATGATCCCAAGGTCCTGGGATCAAGCCCGGCATGGGGCTTTCTGCTCAGCAGGGAGCCTGCTTCCTTCTCTCTCTCTGCCTGCTTCCCTGCCTACTTGTGATCTCTGTCTGTCAAAATAAATAAATAAAATCTAAAAAAAAAAAAGCCAGGCAATGATCGAGTGGCTACTGTGGTCTAAGCATGTGTTGACACGGGTGGGCTCCGGAGGTGAAGGCATCACCTCTGTCTTCAGGGAGCCTATAGTCCAGTGGGTAAGGCAGGTGGTAGAGAAAGAAATATAAGCACAATAAACAAGTTACAGGTGCTATGAGGGAAAAGAAGTGGATTCATGAGACGAACACAGGGCTAAAGTGGGGTAAGAACAGAGGTCAGGGGAGGGCTCTCTGAAGACATACCATAGGATTGGACTTTTTGGTTAACACCTAATTTTTGCTCAGACCTTCTCCCTTTCTTTGATAACAGAGGTTCTTTTAGGGAGACTCCTTCCTTCCCTGTAGACTAGGTGAAGCTGTCTCCTTCTCTCAACTGTAGGAATGTGACCCAGACCTGGTCTAGCACTATAATCCTCTGGAATCCATTCTAAGCTTTCCTCCAGAGCCAATGGGGAGGATGCTGCCTTTCCCCTGTGGTCCTGCCATAACCATGCGAGCCTGGGGCTTCTGATAACCCTCCTGGACCCACGTGTCTGAGAGTCAGAGAAAGACCAAACACCGAGGGCATGGCGAGGGCATGCTTCAAATCCCCAAATCCGGCCTTGCCTGGAGCCTGACTTTTTAGTTACAAGAACCAATGAGTTTCCTCTTTTGGGGGACTAAGCTAGCTTGAGTTGGGTTTCTATTCCTTGTATGTGAAAGGAGCCTACTACAGATCTGAAACGGCAGAGACTAGCCATGGGGATATTAGGAGGAAGCATATCACAGGCAGAGGGAACAGCATGTGCAAGGGAATGTCAGTGAGTTGAGGAGGCCAGTGTGGCGAGAGTGACTGAATGGTGGGGCAGGACAGCTGTTGGCCTTGCGCACTCTACAAAGCTGCCTGGATAAGGGGAAAGGGGGTTGGTGGAGGTACGCAGGGTTGAATGGTGCCCCCTCTGCAAATTCATGTCCTCTGGAGTCAGAGAGTGTGACCTCATTTAGCAATAGATCTTGGAGATACAATTAGTTCAGAGAAAGTCACCTGGATGAGGGTGAGGCCCTCGCTGTGATGTCTGGTGTTTGGAGGAGGCAGTGGGAAGACAGAGAGGGATGCATGGGGTGGGGTAGTGGGGGGTATGCCACGTGTCACAGAGACAGAGACGGGTGTGGTATGGCTGCATGCCCAGGAACACCCAGAATTTTCAGCAACCGCCAGACCCTCAAAGAGGTCAAGGACAACCCCCAACCCGCCCCCACCCCCCGGAGTCTCCAGAGGGAGCAAGGCCCTGCCAACAGCTTAACTTCTAGCCTCCAGAGCTGAGAGAGAAATTGCTTTTAGTCACCATGTTAGTGGTACTTTGTGGGTAGCCCTGGGAAATGACAACGGTGGGTAAATATCCCAGACTCCTTGTGCCCTGGTGGGAGGACTCTGAGGCCCGGCCGTAGTCAAGGTCATAGTCTCCAGCAGGACCCAGAGGGGAGCCTGCTCGTCACTGTGTCTGATGCTGACTCTTCTCTCTTCTCCATCATTGTGTCTCCTGGGATCACTTCCCGAATAAATGACTTCCATCCAAATCCTTGTCCGAGGGTCTGCTTTCGGGGAATCCCAAACTCAGAGGGAGGCCACGGAAGCCATCTGAGAGGGGCTCAGGAGGAAGCTGGGGCAGTTGGCAGGAGACACATCACAGACAGATTAACGAGCTTGGCTTTAATCCTGAGTATTTTCGGGAGGGCGGGAGCAGGGAGGGATGTCGGATGCTCCTTCCTCAAGGAGCCCATTGGCGGTTATTCCAACAATGGCTTGGCGGGCAGTGAAGCCGTGGCAGGAGACCAATCACACTGGCTCTTCTCCTTTTTCTAATTCAAGATCCAAGGTCAAGGTCCCCACTGGGGATGGAGTGAGATGCTCAGGAGGCTCTCAGCAGGATGTAATTTTCTCCCCGTGAATCTTGGGGACCTCTCGTTCTGCCGCAGACTCTCTTAGTTAACACTCAATTGCTGAGTATTTCTCATCGCCTCTCCTCACCGACAATGGGCAGCTGTCAAGCTTGTCTTATAAAACAAGACAATTTTTTCCCTTGTGAACGTGGCTTAGGATCAGAATGAGAGGGGGAGCCTGCACGGCCGTCATGAACTGCTCCTGCGGTGTTTCTGTTTACAGGCGATGGATAATTTCCCTGCTGTCGAGGGTGCGCAGAGGGGACCTGGGTGCGAGGCAGAGGCGACCTTTTGGATCTGCTTCCCTGCTCTGGTTCCCATTGCCCTTTCAGAAAGGAACCTAATTGCAACCCCTTTGGAATTTGTGTCGAATTTGCATTTGTGGCCACATTTTGACCTGAGACTGTAATGTAATTGCAAACAGATGGGAAATGGTCTGATCCAGTGTCTAAACCCGGAAGGGGACAGAAAGGTAATGTGGCCACCGATGGAGGCCCAGCGCACAGTGGGCACACAGTAAGTCCATCCATCTGTCCTTCTCTTCCTCTGTTCTTTGCTTTCTCTCCCCCTCCAAACTTTATTTCTGAGGCCTCAATCACCTCTACAATAGACCCATGAAATGGCAGCCAGCCTCAGTTTGATTATTGCTAGTGATAGGGGTGATAGGGCAGTCACTCCTTCTCATTCCCTTCCAGTTTGGCTCTGACAATGAGAAAATTCAGTGTTTAGATGCTGAGGGGTTATTTATCTCTCTGTATCTCCCACCTACTGGCTCTAATTGTACTTCCCAGTAGAGACACAAAACAAGTCTTGTTTCTCTTCCATTAGTGCCACTCAGGCATATGAAGACAGTGCTTATATCCCTGACAAGTCTTTTTTTGTGGGTGAAGGGTGTAAAAGGATAAGGACAATTCCTCAACCTTTCTGTCTGGTCTTCTACCAATAAATTCCAATAATCTTTATCTTTTTTGAAATGGCGGCCTTGACTCCAGGTGTAAGACCTCACAGTGCGGACCAAACATGGAGTATAACCTCCTTTTTCCTGGACAACATACCTCTATTGATGCAACCCAAAATATACTTAAGTCTTTCAAATGCTTCATGTTTCATTTTTATGTGGCAGCCATATTATACTGCTTAAATCAGGAGCTGAGAAGATCCTTGAATCAGGAGCTGAGAAAATCAAATACTGTCAGAGGCGAAACAGGTAAAACAAATGAGCAAAACATTATGGGTGAGGCCTGTGGTGGCCTGAAGAATTCATCCCCCTTTCAAAAATGGGCAGCAGATCTTAGCTACAGCTGATTGTTGCCATGCAGGGTGTAGGCTTGGTGTTAAAAATTAGGAACTTTTACATAAAAATCCAGACTTGCAACTTCTTTAAAAGGAAAAAAAAAACCCAAACCCAAACATCTGGCTACTTTGTGCTCAGATTCTAATGTGACTAAGGCTGAGCTGTGGCTGCCAGAGGCTCTTGAGCGATCCTTCAAAGCAGCCAAGACGGCACTGGACCCTTGCATGTGACCACGCTGACCTCATCTGTCAAATAGCGTGGGTCAAATTGTACCCAGTCTCCCGGTGCAGCAAGGTTCAGATGCTCTGTTTTCAGAAGTCATTTATGGAAGTGGTAACAAAGGGGGAGGCCCCATCTGGGAGGTTTTGGAGGCTTAGCATCTTGCACTATATTATGAAAACTTCTGCAAGCTTATTACTTTAGTATCTCTGGTAGAAAAAGGTTTATGGAACACAAAACTGGAAAGGAGGAGAGAGTAGGGGTGGGGTGGGGGCACTATGTAGTTAGGGAGGTCAGGGAAGGCTGCTCTGACAAGGTGACTTGGACTAACTAGAAGCCTGAGTGAAGGGAGCGAATAAGCCATGAGGATGGTGGGGGAAGAGAATGTTCAGACAGCTAGTGCAAAGATCCTGAGGTCAGAATATTCTTGGCATGTTTGAGAAGCAGTGAGGGATCTGCGACTGTGGAGCACAAAGAGGGCTGAGCAGTGCTGGAGGGTGAGGTGGGAGGAGAGGGTGGGGGGCTGTGTCATGTACGGCTGGATGGGCCACGTGGGGATCTGGACTGTCAGTGTGATGTCAGTATTCAACAAAGATGCATGAGCTCCTTCTATGTGCTAGGTATCACGCAAGGTGTTAAGAGATGTATCGGTGAACAAAATAGATTAAATCCTTGACCTCACAGGGCTTAAATCCTAGTGGAGGGAACGCATACACGTGTGTGTGTGTGTGT
Organism: Mellivora capensis; assembly: GCA_004024625.1. Taxonomy (NCBI): domain Eukaryota; kingdom Metazoa; phylum Chordata; class Mammalia; order Carnivora; family Mustelidae; genus Mellivora; species Mellivora capensis. The sequence goes on along the minus strand of PISX010002656.1, from coordinate 98,880 downwards.
GTGTGTGTGTGTGATATAAAATAAACAAGAAGCTTATGTAGTATGCACACAGAGAAAAATCAAGTGGGGAGGGGAGACCAGCATGACCTGAAGTCAGTGTTTCAGCCTCTCTGAAGCCCGGTGTACTAATTTTTTTAAAAATTTATTTATTTGTCAGAGAGAGAGGGAGAGCGCAAGCGAGCACAGGCAGACAGAGTGGCAGGCAGAGGCAGAGGGAGAAGCAGGCTCCCCGCCGAGCAAGGAGCCCGATGTGGGACTCGATCCCAGGACGCTGGGATCATGACCTGAGCTAAAGGCAGCCACTTAACCAACTGAGCCACCCAGGTGTCCCCGGTGTACTAATTTTTGAGTTTCCTCTTGCTGTTAGGTCTACCCAACTCTGAAGGCTTGTGTTTATCCTTCCAAGATCCACCAGCCTCCGGATCAGGGGTTCTCAATGTCGGCATCAATGCCATCTGGGGCTGGATCGTTCTCAGTTGTGGGGCCGCCCTGCGCTCTGCAGGAGGGTGAGCAGTGCCTCTGGGCCACCCCCTCGATGCCAGGAGCACCTCCACCCTCCGGGCTGACAACCAGAAATGTGTCCATCCATCTCCATGCGTTCAGACGCGGCTGAAACCACCCCCTTTGAGCAGCACCGCCCTACAGGGAACTGTTTCTGACTTTCACGGGTCAGTATAAAATCGGTGGGTCTCAAGTTGTCCACAGAGTGGACAGTATGTCCCTTACTCCTGCCTGTCCATGGAGAGCCTGGTGTCTTTCCAGGCAGTGAGAAGGAGATGAAGGTGCCAACACGCCATCAGGGGATTAACAAGAAAACAATCGCTTCTTGACTCTACATCACAGGGACACTGCCTTCAACATCCGGGAGCGGTGCCTCCTCTAACGTCTATTGTGGAAACTTCCAAACACGCCAACGACAGAGTGAGCACGGCCCAGCTCCGACAACGATCATCGGAGGGCCGATCTTGTTTCGCTCCCATCCCTTCTCCGCCTCCCCCCCCAAAGCCTTCCCCTCCCATGTTATTTTGGAGTTAATCTCAGAACTCTTTTCATTTATAAAGCTTTCAGGACGGACCTCTAAAAAGTAAGGACAATTAAGAATGTAGCCACAATACCATTATCACGGCTAAGGAATTAATAATTCCTTAATATCATCCAATATCCTGTCAGTGTCTAGGAGCTATAATTGCTTCCTCTTCCTTCTCCAGCCTCCCACATGCAATCTGGGAGCCCTGTCATCCTGTCAACTCCAGACCCATCCCGAGCCCGTCCATTCTGTCGCCTTTCTGCAAATGCCAAGCCGGCCTCGTCCAGGACGCTCTCTGGCCTCTGTCCACTTCCTGAGCCCACCTGCTGTCTCCACTCCTCCCTTCACTCCCCGCCAGCCACACTGGTCTCCTTGCCGGTCCCCAAATGCGCCCAGTGCTCTCTCTCCTCGGGGCTCTCAGGTCCTCCCTGGTGCCCGAACTCTCTTCAATCGGGGCCTGTCCCCAATTTGTCCAGTCTCTGGAGCACTTCAGGGGTTAATGCTGTGAGCACCAGACTCTCCCAGGAAATCCACTGAAAATGCAGTGGCCCCAACTCCCCGCCTCAGACACAGGCCCAGGGGACTCATGCAGGGGTCTCTGCATGGAGCCGGCACCCCGGAGGCTGCTGAGCTAAGTGGTCCCCGGACCCCACGGTGAGGAACCCCGGACGGGAGCCAGTTCCGAGCGGGAGTCCTGTCTCTGTGCAACGCTGCCTCCCAGCAAACACAGGAGACGAATTATGCAGTGCTGTCAAGACCTTCCAGAAAGGCTCAGCTACCTTGTTAATTGAAGCTCAACAAAACCGGGGCCAGAGGTTGGGATAAAAATAGCTTTATGGGGGTGCCTGGGTGGCTCAGTGGGTTAAAGCCTCTGCCTTCAGCTCAGGTCATGATCTCAGGGTCCTGAGATCGAGCCCCGCATCGGGCTCTCTGCTCAGCGGGGAGCCTGCTTCCTCCTCTCTCTCTGCCTGCCTCTCTGCCTGCTTGTGATCTCTGTCTGTCAAATAAATAAATAAAATCTTTTAAAAAAAATAGCTTTTGGGATACCTGGGTGGCTCCGTTGGTTAAGCGGCTCCCTTCTGCTCAGGTCATGATCCCAGCGTCCTGGGATCGAGTCCCACATTGGGCTCCTTGCTTGGCAGGGAGCCTGCTTCTCCCTCTGCCTCTGCCTGCCACTTTGTCTGCCTGTGCTTGCTCTCTTGCTCTCCTTCTCTGACAAATAAATAAATAAAATCTTTAAAAAAAACTAGCTTTGTGCAGGTTAAAAGGTAAAACGAGCCTTTGGCATCAGGAATTTACTTCTCAAGTGTGGGGGTTGGGGGTTGGTCCGAGGCGTGAATACTCATGTCCTAGTATTTGTGTGGGTCATTTGGACCAGCTATGCTGTGTCGCACACGCCACCCCGACAATGAGATCATCTCAGCAACGTCATGTAGGACTTTCCAGGGGCTGCCGTAACAAATGACCAGGAATGGCTGAGAACAACAGAAGTTTTTTGTCACAGCCGTGCAGGTTGGAAGCCTGAAAGAAGGGGCTGGGAGGGCCCTGCTTTCTCTGAAGCCTCGAGGGGAGACTCTGCCCCGTGTTTCTCGCTTAGTTCCTGGTGCCGCTGGAAATCCAGGGGGTTCCTTGGCTTGTAGACACATCATTCACTCCAAGCTCCGCCTGCTGTCCCCAAGTGGCTTGATTTATCCTTATGTGTTTGCATCTGTGTCCAGATTCCCCTCTTCTTGTGGATCAAGGCTTTCCCTAATGATCACGTCTTCACCTGATCCCCTCTGTGGCAACCCTTTTTCCAGCAAGGTCCCATCACAGGTGCAGGCGCGGGGTGGGATTACAGGCTGGGGCTGTGCGTGGCGCCCTTACGTACACGGGGAACTACGCTCAGGCCCATCCCTCTCACCGGTGGGCAAAATCCCCTGTCACACCCACCACTTGGTGGTGGTCACACCCACCACTTGCAGCCACTTGGGCTCTGGTCCCGAGACCTTGGAGTCTCAAAAATGAAGGCAGATGATTCAATGTCAATGTCTTAGGACATTTTGGTAATTACACGGCAGCCCTCCCACTGGGAGAATCAAAGTTGGGCTCTGGACTAAACCAGAGAGAGACAGAGGCTTTTCCAAAGACTGTACATTTCCAAATTCGGTCATTTCTCAGGTTCTCCCCCACCGTTCCAAGCCCTTCCCCACAGAAGATCCTATGACGAGACCGGTGGGAGGTGTGTGTGGTGGGGAAGATGAGGGCTTGTCCGAACCCTCCAGCTACGTGGCCTTGTGTGATCGAACCCTTGTCTAATTCTGTTACTGTCTATTTATCGCTGGACTGATTCATTCAACATTGGCCCAGGAACTAGGCGAGCTTCTGCTCTAGGCCACCTGCTAGGTAGCCACATGGGGGCTGAGGCTACAGACCAGAGTGAACAGAACACACCAAATCCGTCTACCTACGGAGCCTTCACTACGGAGGAGCAGACGGGGAACCGAGGAATGAATCAGCGGCCGCTGTCGGCTTCCACTGCGTCTTTTGGTTCTAAGAAGTCTGATATTCTAGCAGGCCACGACCATGGGCTCCGTGCCGTCCAGACCTGAGAGGGGAAAAGAGACATGAGTCTTTTACACACCCACCCACAGGGAGGGCTGTGTGCTGGCCCTGTTCCAGCCCCGGGCAGGGCTGTCTGTCCAAAGGACAGCCAGTAGGCAGGGGCTCTCTCTTCGAAGCCACCTTTTCTTGAAGCGACTAGCAGCCAGTTGGGAGCAGGGACCCAAGGACGAATGTTTTCCATCCTCTCTAATTTCACTATCGATTCTATTTTCCATCCCAGAACTCATTCCGATTCATAACGTTCCAACCATACAGGAGATGGTGGGCAGGGAGAGGGGTGGAGAGGCAGGAGCGCGCCCACTCTTCACTGTGCCCCTCCCGGGGCCGAGTCGGGGGTGAGGTGCGTGAGGCACTTGCCTGGGGTGCAGAATTTAAGAAGGTGACCCCAAACATAGCAATCACGGCAAATACTATTTTAATGCAATATTTTAACAGATCAATATTAACGCAGAAACACCTATGATGAACAAAATATCAAACTGGAAAGGGAGATCGTATCTGCAAAACTCCTAGCTCCAGGCCTGGCACGTAGTAGGTATTCAGGAAATCAAACACAAGAATGGGGAGGCAGTAATTATGCTAAGTCCGTGTATGCGCGGACTTTTAAGAACTCTGCATGTATGCGCTCATCTAATCCCCACGACAATACCAGGGAGGTGACTTTCACCCCATTTTATAGATGGGGAAAATGAAGGCACGCAGATGGGAAAAGATTATTTACATTCCTGCAGCGAACAAGGGCTGAAACCTTCCTCGGTACAGGGGATTAGGGTTTTAATGTATTTTTGGGGAGAAGACACAAAACGCCCCACGGCGCGAAGATTTTCCCTGGAGAGGGATGGGAATGGAAACCCGGGTCATCTGGTGCCAGCATCCATGTGAAGAACCATTTTCACTACTGACCCTCAAAGCGGAAGAAAAGGGACCCCAACGTTTCCAGTGTTTCTCTGAGTCTTGTTTTGGGCTCATCTGAACAGACTAAGGCCTACGGGGACATTTCCCAGTGCTCGTGAATAAATAAAATTAAATAAGAGAAGGCCCCTCTCTGGGACCCGAGAGCTTCAGAATACCTGTTCAACGTGGAAGGAGGAAAAACCAGCTCCTCGGCTCCTCTTGGGCTCCATGTCAGCCTCATTGACGACACTACTGATCTGATTCACTGTGAGGCCGACGGCAGCGGGAAGGACGACATCACCGGGGAGGAGGAGGAGGAGGGGGCAAAGCGGGAGAGCGCCCCTGATGTCACCGCCCTCGACGGCAATTCCTGGGGAGACGTGACCGGCTCCCCTCAGGACAGATCCTTTGGACAACTGTGGCAGCCCTTTAGGTGGCTTTAAAGCAATGAGGACAGAAGAAAGAGGTGTCAGAGCCAATAAGTCTCTGTGATCGATAACAGAGCATAATTCGGATGGAAAAATTCCATTATGGCCTATTTGGAAAGCAGAGCGCTGTGCAGAGCGAGCAGCTTAAACGGGATGTCCCTATCTCTCTGTCGGAGCTCCCTGCTTAGCAACTTCCCAGAATCGGCGGGGTATTACTCAACCTAATGCGATTTCTTCACCTGCTTGCTGGTCTGTTGACCACGCTACCCACAAGTGACTTCCCAACGCCCTCACGGGGGGGTGGGGTGGAGAGGTGGGGGTAGGCAGCTCCAGACGCTGCCTGGGAGCCTTTACACCTTGGCCATTGGCCACGCTACTGCTCAGGCTCTGCCCCTTAGATGCCCCACTCCCTGCTGTCCATAAGGTGTGAATGATGCTTCCGTGGCTGCGTAACCGAGATCCTCGGGAATGGGCAGCACATCCTCTTGTCTTCTGGGTGCTGCTTTGCCTCTGGCTTAGGGCCAGGCAGGCAATCGGTGCTTGGGGAAATATCCAAGTCAGGGGGCTTGAAAGGGCCACCGGAGGAGGGTTTGCACCATGGAGATCGGCAACCCAACAGATGGCTCATCTGGCCCTGCATGTTCCCTTCCCACATCTGGCATGGTTAGTAACCCTGTTCAAGTGCATCACAGCCCCAATGCTTCTGCACTGGAAACTGTGGCTTTCAGAGAGCCACCGGGACATTTGGGCAGTACAAAGACAAAGCCACACGTATACGCACACACATGTATATACACGCTGACACAACTCGCACACAAGCACATACACAGAGACACACACATGAGATAGCACGTCTCGTGCTTTTTTTGAACGGGCAGGGAAATATCCAAGGTATGACAGAAACAGGGAAAAGGGAGGCTCTAAACCTGGGAAGACTCAGAGATGCCCCGGTGGTGGCACTAAGCCCGGCCTTTGTCTTCAGGGGTGAGAATGTGATCGTTGGGCTGGGGTTCAAGGACACGCCCCTGGCTCTGCCAGCTGTTATCTGTACCCGCCCTGGTATTGTGTAGCGGACTGGAATTCACACATCAAGGGGACTTCTTCCCAACATGCCCTCAGTAAATCACAGGAAGTGGGTGGACTTGGGAAAAAAAGAAGATGGAGACCTGTATCTGGTAAGGTGCTGACTTCCCAGGGCCTTTCCCAGGGGATGTAGGCACGTCCGGGTCTCCTTGGTGTCTTCTGTGGTCTACTTCTGTCTCCTGCTTAGAAAATGGGAAGTCAACAGCAGGGCATGTCTCAGAGCACCCTAGATCAGGAAAAGGAAAAAAAAAATGCTCTTTATAGCTGAGTTCTTTCCCTACCTTATATAAATCAACTCCAAAGATTTGGTCTCAGTGATTTCTCACTGGGGCTGAGCTGGGCACCTTGGCCTCTCGTGTCTGGTCCTGAGTAAACAGGTCATCGCCACAAAGAAAGAGCCCATTACAATGCAGCTTGCACTGCTTCTCCCAGTCCCCCTTTGGCTGCCACCTCCCACACACTGGCACGAGGACCACGTGAGCCACAGTGCACGAGCATCCGAGGGCCTGGATCCAGTCCCAGCCCCACTGTCGCCAAGCCGTGAGAATTTGGGTGATTCACTTAACCTGTCTGAGCCTCTGTCCACCCACTGGGAAAACAGTGTCTACTTCACAGGGTCCTGGTTAGGATTAAATAAAACAACGAGCCAGTAAACTGTTGGACGTAGAGCTGAGGCTCAATAAGTGGTGATTATTATGATTACCGATAAATGCTTCTATCAATCCCAAACCGATCGCTTGGTATAGTAGAAAGAACACCACCAGTGCTGTCAGACGGGCCTAAGTGAGAATCCAGACTCTATCCTTTATTAGTTAGGCGAGTCACTTAACATCTCTGGACTTCAGTTTTTTCATCTGTAAAGTGGGTAGGATAACCTCTCACCCCAGGACAGATGCGTCTCCCCTCCCCTTCCTCATCACTCGCTCTGGGGAAACCAGCTGCCATATTGTGAAAAACACACAGGTAGCCTATGCAGAGTCCCCCTTGCAGAGGTGAGGAAATGACTTCTCCAGTCAGTGGTCGGTGAGGTCTCCAGTCCTGCCAACAGCCACGTGACTGATCTGGGAAGCATGCAGCTTCCTGGTGGAGCCTTCAGATGGTTATAGCTCTGGCTGACATCTTGAACTGAGACCTTATGAGACACTCTGAGCCTCAACCTCCCTGCTAAGTTGCTCCCAGATCCCTGCCCCACAGAAACCGTGAGATAGTAACTATTGGTTATTTCCAGCTGCTAGGTTTTGAGGGTGCTTTGTTACGCAGCAACAGAAAACTAACACATGTACCTGTTAACTTCTGCTTCCTTCTTATTGGTTGGCCTGTGCCACATGGTCATTCCAGCCTCAAGGGAGGCTGGGAAACGTAGTTTTGAACCAGGCAGATGGCCAACATGATCAAACAGAGGGCTCTGCTTAGCAAGGAAGAAGGGGAGAATGGATATTGCATCAAGTGATTTCTTTTCTGCTGCTTTATTATATTTCTTATAGCATAAAGTGACAAGGAGTTGAAAATGGGTTGTGGATGACATCTCCTTCCCCCTCCCCCTTTTTTTCTTTTCCTTTACTAGTTTGGGGTAGAGAGGCAGTAATTAGTTTATATGAAATGGGAACATTATGGCTTCAGTTGCATTGTTTCAAATAAATTTTGGGGACAAGAAAAGTATGCAGAAGTCTTATCTTCCAGGGCGCCTGGGTGGCTCAGTGGGTTAAGCCTCTGCCTTCAGCTCAGGTTATGATCCCAGAGTCCTGGATCGAGCCCCGCATCGGGCTCTCTGTTCAGCAGGGAGCCTGCTTCCTCCCTCTCTCTCTGCCTGCCTCTCTGCCTGCTTGTGATCTCTGTCTGTCAAATAAATAAATAAAATCTTAAAAAAAAGTCTTATCTTCTCCCTGTAAATACGTCAGTTACAAAGACATCTGCATCCTCCGTCAACCATTTAATTTCTTAAGAGGATGTTAATTTAAGAACCTTTCTACTGGCCAACTGTAGGGCCGTGCACAGATTTGGAAGGAAGGATTTATAGTCTCTTAATTTTTCTAACTGGCACATTCTCTTTCGTTCCTTTTCAAGAGGAGAAGACCAAGATGCCATCATAATATTTTATGTCATATACTTGAATATCTGCCATAAGAACATTTTACTTTTCCTAATTAAATGGGGGAGTGCGATCCAGGTTTTAATGTTCTCATAAAACACATTCATCACACCAAAAGCCTTTTTGTACTGCTCTCCAGTGGGAAGGAAACTAACGTTCACTGAAGACCTACTGTGCACCAGGTGCTTTATGTACATTAACTGCTTTATATGCACATAGTAGGCCTATGATAGAGGTCACTATTGTTATGTCTATTTTGGGGGTGAAATTCATAGAATTTCTTGCCCAGGTGAGAGGTGAGGTTTGCATCCAGGGCTCTGGTTTCTTTTTTTCCTCTTTCTTTTCTAAGATTTTGTTTATTTGAGAGAGAGTGAGCGAGAAAGAGATCGTGCACAAGCAGAAGGAGGAGTGGCAGAAGGAGAGGGAGAAGAGGTCTCCCCTCTGAGCAGGAAGCCTGATGTGGGTCCTGATCCCAGGACCCCAAGATCATGACCTGAGCTGAAGGCAGACGCTTAACCGACTGAGCCACTCAGGTGCCCCAGAGGGCTCTGGTTTCAAAGTATTTCCCTGCCACTAAATTGTCACTTACCCCTGTTCTCTCTAGCCCCCCATTTAAGGACAAATCGATCCTTCATGACTAACATTTAACTTCCTTCTATTTGTTGGTTCTTTGACCCAGTTAAAAGAAAAGTTAATGCCAAAACTTTTAGGCACTTACACAGTGCCTAATTGGATTTTTAATATTTGATGTGCTCAGAAACCTATGAAGAATTCGTGCTAATTCTGAGCTGATTATCACATTCTGGCATGTTTTATGGTATGTGAACTGTAGCCTTCAGGACATTCTTGAACTTTTCCCTCTAATTATCACTGTGTAACTCTGAATGATGCTGCTGTCCAAGGATCCTGTCAGGACTTCATTTTTCGTCATTTTTAAAAAAAAAGGAATTTAGGGGAAGACGGATCTGGCTTTTCTGAAGATGTTGGCTCAATGACTAATTGGTGGTATTCTGTTTCCCGTGATGGGTTTCCACTGGATTCCATCAAGAAGCCAACCAGTGACCACACTGAATTTGGGTGACGGGGTCATCTTCAGTCACGATTTAGATTTCTGCTTTTTTTTTTTTTAATTAGAAATTGTTGGGGACGTTATTTTAGATTCACATTCAGTTGTAAGAAATAATACAGAGCCATCTCTTGGATCTTCCACCCAGTTTCCCTCAATAGCAACATCCTGCAAAAGTAGGACAATATCACGACCAGGATATTGGCACTGATTGAGTCCAGATACAGAATAACTCCATCACCACGGAGGTTCCTCCTGTTCTCCTTTTATGGCCATATCCAGTAAAGGGATTTTGATTGCAAAGAATGAAGTCAACTGGGGAGAGTTTAAGTTAAAAAAAAATGTCTTGGAAGTAGTTAATATCTGCTGTTGTCTGCCCACCATCTCCTGTTCCATCTCTTCTTTTTCTATCACGTGACTCTGGTGCAGCTGTGGGTCACAGACCTTGGTCACCTTGCTTCAGAGACCGGTTGGATGACCCCAACCCAGCCAATCACAGTCAACCATGTCTCGGTTCACAGGGATTGGTGGAGGGTAACCACGTCTTTGATTCTGGCCTAAAGATGTTCCTTGGGGCTTTCTGATGTGGAGCTGGAGAAGGGGTTTGCCTCTGGAGTCCTGGAGCTAAAATGATGGGGAGCTGCGGCCTGCAGCCTATTTCCTACCATGTAGGAAAATTCTGGAGGAAAAGAGCATGGAGCCCCCCACACAAATATTAGGAAGGTGGAAGATGAGCCAGTGATAGAGAAGGTGACACTGTTTCCTCTCTGGGCACAGTTCTGCCTGAGGTCACCTCCTTCTCTGTACTTACTGGTATGTAAACGAGTAACATCCTTATTTTAAGTTGGTTTGAGTTCTAGCACTTTCCACCCAAAGAATGCCATGAACGCTGGAGAGTCCCAGGAAATTTCCTGGGCCCAAGCACCATGAGGCTTCTCGAAGGTTTGGAATCAGGAACTGAAGGCGTGAGGACACAGCAGGACTCTCTTCCTGGTTGTGTCCTGCTTCTTCTTCCTATGTATTGCTCTCTTTCCTTTCTCAGCACTCCGGCCTTTTCTTTTCCTCCAGGCTCATGGCTGGCAGAAGGTGTCTACTCCCTCAGCCTCTTCCAAGTGGCTGTCCCCTAGTCCAGATTCCATGCTCCTGGGGGAGAGAATCTGTGTGGCCCAGCTATAGCAAGATGTCCACCCCCAGTGTGACAGTTGCAGACAGGGGGCAGGGCCACATGTGGCTTGCCGGCTCACCTTAGAGGGCTGCTGGGGATCCATCTGAAATTTGCTCTAGAGGGATCCCTACCCCAGTCTTGGGGTGCAGAGTTTTCCCATGTTGGCCATGCACATTAAAACCCATAGGGGAATCTGAAAATATTTATTTTGAGCACCATCCCCAGAGACTCTCATTTGATTATCTGGGCTGGGGTCTAGGAACTGGTGCTTTTAAACAGAACTTCCAAGATGATGCCCGTAGGAGGCCATGGTAGAGAGTCGCAGGGGCAAGTGGAGAAGGTTTAAAGGGGATCCAGTGGTAAATCTGGACCTGGCCTGGACCACCTGGTAAAGCCACGGGGAGCCTGAGTGCACGCTCCTGGTTCAACTTTTCTTCTTTTCTCAGTTCAGAGGATGAACACAGATAACCACGATTAAAGACGGCCAACTGGTACTCCTGCGTCTTCTAGAACTCCTTCTCCACGGCTTCTTTCAGCCAACTTGTGTGATTTATGTAATTTGTGCATTCTATTACTGTTGCTGGAACTAACATTTCGGGCAGCATCCAGGTCCACCAGGAATGATGGGAGCTTGGAGGGTTCGAAGAGCTCATGAGAAGGAGAAATAAATCATTAGATGAGATTTCCAGGGACCCATACCCCTGAGATGAAAACAAAGGTTGTATTTCCAAGGTAGAGTCTCTCTTCTGATCATGCCCCTGCTGGTTGTCATGGCGATGGAGCGCAGCCTGAACCAGGAAGGGACCTCGAGAAGTGGTTTTCAGAAACTGACCCGTGCCTTGTCCAAATTCAGCTTCCCGAGATAGGCATGGCCCAGCCATAGCTGGGACCTATGGTGTTTATTGACTTGATGTCTTCTATGACAGAGGAAGGACTGGGGTGCGTTTAGTTGTGTGACTCAGATGGCTGGGATGCCTTGTTCGAAGCTGTCTGCCTGGAGGGATGTATGTCTGAGGCTACGTGTGAGAGATGGGCTACAGGTGGGGCTAGAATGCCCATGGGATGTCTTCAGACACTCATCTGGAGCCTGGACCGGGGTGGTTGGAACAGCGGGGCCCTGGCCGCCACTGCCCTCTCTCCCCATAGCCTCCCAACATGGCGGGGCCAGGACACCTGGACTTGTCACGTGGCAGCTGGCTTCTTCCAGACCAGTCATTCCAAAGCCCAGGAAGTGGAAGTTGCCAGTCTCTTCAAATCTAGGGCCAGAAACTCGGACCATATCACCGCCATATTTTCTTGGTCACGCAGCCCCAGAAGCCACCCAAAGGCTGGGCAGACACCTCCCATCTCTTGAAGAGAAAAGTATGAAAGATTTTGTAGCCCCTTAAGACCTATCTTTAGCACTTAGGAAAGGACTTTTACAAAACACTCATGTGTTTTCTGTTGAGTGGGGGATTTGGAAGGTCCACAAATGCCCCACATACTATGAGTTGGATTGGTCTTTATCTTTGTTGTGCTAACTCACACAGTCCCCAAGGGGGTGAGGGTGTTCTCATGCCAAAGGAGAAGGGAAGGCTTTGGGGTCCTATCGACCACGGGTCTGATACTTATTTCTCATGTAACTTGGCGGAAATCACGTCAGCACTCAGAGCGCCAGTTTCTTCAAAATGAAATGAAGATAATGATGCTTACCTCTCAGCGCTGTGTGGATGAAATAAGGTCATACATAGAGAGCACCAAACTTCTAGACTCTCCAGTGGGTTGAACGTGTCAAAGCCACTGCTCTATCTACCGGCTGCTTCCCAACAAGGCAAATTATTGGACTTCTCTGAGCCTCTGTTTCCCCATCTGCAAAACAGGTGTAGGGGGAGGGCTTCTGTGAAGACGAGGTGGGATGGAATTTGGGGTGTCCCTATCCAGCCACACTTCTCTCTTTCCCAGTGCACCCTCAGCTCCTCCGCACTTCCTTACCTTGTTTTAAGTGGTCACCAACCTAACGCGGTATTGGTTATCAAGAATGTAAGGCGAAACTTATCTTTCTTAAAATGGAGACTCATTAAATGTATCCTTGTTGCTATGACTCCCTTGACACCAACTAGTAACTGACAGCCCATCTGGAGACTGGCCGAGGCACCTCTCTACCACGGACTATGAAATGCAGTGTTGGGTTCCACCAAGCCCTTAAAAATGGTAAGGTTCCCCACCTTCTCTATTTTCTTCCTCTCTTCCCTTCCTCCCTGCACTCCTTTACCCCTCCATCCCTCCCTGCATCCCCCACCCCTGCATCCCTCCTTATCTCCCTCTTCCCTCCTTCTCATCCATTCAACAAAAGCATCTCTTCAGCTGTCCTGGACATTCTGAGTAAGAAACAGAGTCCAGAAATGACAAAGGCAGAGGTGGAAGGAGAAGGGCAGGCAGAAGGATAGGAGGGAGACACTTGCCCATTTATTAGGGTGTGAGGACAAGGGTTTCCTTCTCCTCCACAACAAGAAGGAACCCTTTCCTCACCACAGACATCCATTATTGCTATAAATTGATAAATACTTTAACAGAGATTAGTCCTTCCCTGGGTGCTCAGGAAGACATGTATTCACTGAGTCCCCATGGCTCTGGAGGGGGACCATTTTTATTTAAAAGAATCAAGTGGGGGGCGGTGTTTGCCTTTTCTCTGCTGTTCAAAGGAATGTGAAGCAGGCTTTCTAGTCTACTACCGCACCAGGGATATAACTGGGTTCCATTCCTGATAAGGATATTTTAAGAAATTCTAAAAATCAGTAATGAAAACTGTTTCCCTTTCTCTAAAGTTCTGCAGTGAAAACATTTTTTTTTTTTTCCTGGCCAACGAGACTACATGTGGCTGAGTTTGGGATTTTCTTGTTGTGTCCCAATCCCAGTTCTGTTTAAACAACACGTTCTGTGTTTAATTGCAGTAAACATAGACCCAAAGCCTTCAAACACGGGCAGAGGTGAGACTACGTGAATTGCTTTGCCTTGGGAGGAAAATGCGTTAGTGCCTGGTGCTGAGTTTCAGAAATGGGGCCCCTGGGAACGAAGAGATTGCCAGAGGTGGGGCCTCCAGGCCTGGAGAAATGCCCACACCAGCCCTCCGTGCCCCTCTCTTTCCCCAGGCCCCATCTGCCCAGAACACCGAGGAAGCATCTTTCAGCGGCGCGAAGGCTATGAGATGCCAGGCTCCTTTATCCCGTGGTTACACCACCTGGGGCAGCAGACACAGCGAGATACACGGATTTATGAGTATACACTCACCTATGAAATGCCAGGCACTGTGCTAAATCCCAGGGATCCCCAGGAGGGACTATCAAGCCTGATAGGAGAGACTTGGGAGGCAGGCGCTGAGTCTGAAAATTGCTTTTGCTCGTGCTGTCCTCACGCCTGGCATGCCCGCCCCAGCCCAGCCTAGTGAGTTTCATTTACTTTCAAAGCCTCACTTGACATCACTTCCTCCCTGACAAATTTCCCCTGACGCGGGGAACATCCCTCTTCTTCCTTCCTTTTTCTGTGTCCCACCACAGGACTCGGATCCATTCTCTCCGTCTCTCCCTGTCTCCGTCTCTCTCTCTTTCTCACACACGGTGCCGTTCATGCTCTGGCATCTGTTTGCTTACATGTCAGTCTCCGCCACGAGGCTTCCATGGGCTTTTTGAGGACAAGGCTAGTCTCTTATTTATTTCTGTATCCCTATTTTTAAAACTTGGTTCCTGGGATGTAGCAGGCACTCAAAAATGTTTGTTAAAGGAATGAATAAAAGTGTAATTTTGGATCCGTCCCATCCATTTCTGGATTTTTATGTCCTCAACTGCCCCAAATAAAACTTGTGATAATGCTGAAGCCCCCGTAAGGCCCGACATTCTTTGACTTTACAAAGTGCCAGCTTACGGGGCACTGTCGTGTCCTGGAGTCAACGGGGAGGCATTCCGTGGATCCAGGAGGATAGGACACATTTCGGTTTGTGATGGAGAAAAACAGAAAGAAAAAGATGGTCCTGCGGGGTGACCTCAGGCTTAGCGATGCCTCCTGGTACACAGGTTCCAACCTTGGTGATGATCCCAGGGACACTGGGGGAGACATTGCTGGGGTTCCCCAATGCTGGCTTTTCCTCTCCTTCCTAGACACAGCGAAGACCACTTTTCTAGACCCCTTGGAGTTACGTGGGACCATGCTGCTCACTGAGGCTGGAAAGGACGTGTGGAACTTCTAGGCTGGAGAGCTTTGGAGATGGAGGCTGCTTCTCTCTCTCTCCCAGCTGTAGTGAAGGAGGAGTCCTCCTATCTCGAGGGTGCAGCTTCATGCTGGTGGGGCCTCCGATGGCCTGAGTGACTATGTGGAGGAGAGTGCCCCGACGACCCAGCAGAATGTGTTGCACAATGGAAGTCAAATTCTGCTGTGTCAGGCCACTGAGATCTGGGGCTGTTTGTTACTGTAGCAAGACCTGGCCTACGCTGACTGGTAGATGAAGCTGTTTATTGGTTCTTGACTAACAGGCTTGAAATCCCTGAGCCTCTCCGGGGGCACCCTTCATGCTACAGCTAGAGCATCTCTGAAGATGCCTCATGACTCACCACCACTCTCTGTTGGCAAACTGTTAAACCCAGAGAGGGGAGCTTCTGATAGCTTGGGAGAGATGGACCAGGCATGTTCTCTGAGCTAGTGCCGGTCCAACAAGGAGTTTTGATCTGCCCCTGCCAGTCTGCTCATAGAAGAGGACCATTCTAGCCAGGCATCGGCTTTATCTCTAAGTGGCTGTGGCATTCCTTATCTCTCCTTTCTGTACAAGGGTGGGGGGGCATTTGGTTAACAAATGAATAAACCAGCTCGTCAGTAAATCAGGGTTCCAAAAAACAAGATCCAGAATTAATGGGGGTCTTAGGCCTGGGTCTAAGCTGATACCCCAAAATGGGAGTCCTTGCAGACCTTTAAGAATCAGAAGTAGGGAAATGGACTGGAGCCTCATGCTCCAGGAGGGGACCAGGGAGGGTAGAGAAGGCAGCACAGGGTAGCAGGTCTGAGCAGGAGTTCACGGTCAAATGGTCCGCGTTCAGATCTCAGGCTCCCGTTTCTCAGCTGTGTGACTTTACAGAAGCTGCTTCAACTCTCTGAGCAGGGTTTCTGCAGGCGTCCAAGTGTTAAAAGGAAAAAACCAACGTGCTTGGATTGCTGTGGTTGTTACCGGCGGTGACGTCTTTGTGGCAGGTGGAAATCCGTGGCCGTGCTTTGGCCATGCAGAAACGTACCTTTTTCCCGGTCTCAATTTCATCTTCCTGACATATGCCTCATCATGGCAGAGTTCCTCCGCTTTTCCAGCCCTGACACGCCTGTACTAACCTCATCCCAAAGGAAATCATCTGGCTATTTCCAGGGCCAAGCTGTGGGGGAGATGGGGGCTCGGAGGCAGCCTCAGGCCTCTGGCTACGTACCTTTCATGTCATATTAGTTAACCTATCGCTGCAGAAAATGTTGCCCCAAACTTACCAGCTTAAAAAAAAGACCTGAACATGAATTACTATCTCATGGTTTCTGAGAGTCAGAGATCTGTGTACAGCTGAGCTGGCAGCCCCTGGCTCGGGGTCTCGGAGAAGCTGCAGGGGGTGGGGGGACTGCAGATCCCTCAACCTCACCCGCAGCCTCAAGCCCTTGCCGGTTGTTGGCCAGAGGCAGCTCTTTGCATGTGGACCTCTGCAGAGGGCAGCTCTAACACGGCAGCTGGCTTCCATGGGCGTGGGGAGGAGAGAACCCAAGACAGAAGCCACAGTCTTTTAATGACCCGACCTTGAACGTGGCACTTTTAGCTTCTGCCAAGTTCTGTTCATTAGAAGCAAGTCAATAATTCTAGCCAGGTTCAAGGGGAGGGGCTTACACAAGGGCGTGAACTCCGGGACACAAAAATAGATGGCTGGGGGGGCGGGGGGCGCTGGGGGGGTGTTTCAGGACTCGCTTTCCCCCAATCTGCACCTGGGGAACGAGATACAGGTGCAAACTCTTGTTCTCTCTCAGCTCCCCAGACCCATCATCTTCCTTTTTGGTTCTCTTTCCCTGGGACTGGGCCTGGGCCAGGGAGGGATTCAAGGCTGTCTCAGAGACAGAGCCGCATATAATCCTGCCGGTTCCTCACCATCCTGGTGATCTCCAACTCCTTGAAGGCAGGAAAACTCACTCTGATTGATTACGAATTCTCCCCAATCTATAATTAATGGCATCATTTCTATGCCCAGAGTCTGTCAGGGTCTTGACTTGTGATGCTCAAATCATCTGAAACTCGGAAAATGATTCTCTCCCATTCTCGTTTCTGCCACGAGATTTAAAAGCTTGTCTTGGAACTCAAAAGTGGGGAACTGATTCTTCTCCCCGTCCTGGCTTTCTGCTGTGATCTCCTTTCCCGGAAGCGGGGAACACAGGAAACCCTAGTATCCTGGGCTGCGGAGGGGTCGGCAGGAATCGGGGGAGGGGTTAGTAGTGTGCCTGTTAATACATGGGAATATTATTTTGCTAAAAAATATTATTTTGGAAACCCTTAGCACACTGTCATGTGCTCAACACATACATAGTTTCCTCTTTGTCATCTTTGTTGGAAGTTGGACAGATTCTCAGGGTGAGCAGACAGAGATGTCAAGGGTGTGAATGAAACTTTAGGGCCTCATGTAATAACGGGTTACTGGGCTTGTGTGTCCGCCGGGGTTTTAACTGACTGCTGGCAGCATGGTGGGCTGGCCAAGTGATGCTGAAGCCCACCTCCTCAAACTGGTGACCAGCCCGAAGACGCCCCCTTTATGGGCTTCTCTCCTTCCCTGTCTCATTATTCTCTGTGCCCCATTCCTATCCCCCACGGTGACTTCCCTGAACGAACCACCTACCGGAAAGCTCGTGTCTCAGGGTTGACTTTGTGGGGTGGAGTGGGAACCCTTGGCCAAAGCAGCTTCTTTTTGTACACAAGGTCCTACAGAAAGCATTTACGCATAACAACAGTCCGTTCAGTTGGCTCTAACAAAAAATTCCATGGGCCGGGCTTTTTATAAATAACAGAAACGGATTCTTCCCAGTTCTGGAGACTAGGAAGTCATGATGTCATCTGCTGAGAGCCCGCTTCATGGGTCCGAGATGGCTTCTTCTAGCTGGATCCTCACGTGGCGGGAGGGGCAGAGGCGCTCCACGGGGTCTCTTGGAAGAGCAATGATCCTGGGCATGAGGTCCCCTCGCCACCCAGTCGCCTCCCACCTCCAAATATTATCCCACTGGGGACTTGGTTTCAGGATATAAATTTGGTGGGGAGGACACAAATATTTAGGTTTTAGCAACGACCCATTCAGTCCCCATGACCCCCGAGGCGATAGGTGTTCTATGTCACAGATGTGGAAGCAGAGGCTCAGAGTGGAAACGACCTGGCCAAGGTCACCCTGCCGGCAAGTGTCAGGACTGGATTTCGGCCCGGGTCAGCCTCACTCCGGAAAGCATTGCCCTGACTCTGCTCTGCTCGGAATCCCATGTCCAGTGGGAGTCCAGGGGGTTCCAGTGGGTACCGTGATGTGCTCTTCTTGGGGCTCTCGAGGACCCTCTCGCCATGGCTGTACGTGATTGCTGCCTTTGTCTTACACCTGTGGCCTGCACCTGCTCCCTGGGACTTGATGTTCTACAATTACAGATTCAGGACCACAGCCAAGGGCTGTGAGGCTCCCACCCTTCTGAATTCTAAGTACTTTGAAACTCATTTGAGATTCACTGGCTGCTGAAAAAGGGGAAAATGTGCTTGACTTGCGCTTTTATTTTTCTTTTCTTAAAGAGACTCCAAAGTTATTCTGGTAGCAAGCCCGAGGGCCCCGGGCCCGTCACTTCCCGCTTCCCGGCTGGAGACAGGGCTGCTGGCGTCCGCCGAGGCTGGCCTTGTTTTGCCCTTGCAAAGACCAAGGGAGTTCCATTTTTAAAAGCTTCTTCGTGTCCTGTTTTTCTGCAGTGGTGACCTCTGGGATTCGAATCTCGTCCCAGCTAGACTTGGGATTCAGTCATTGGCATCTGCCTTGGAGTGTGATTTAAAAGGCACCAGGAAGCCTTCAGCTTCCCTGGTGGCTCCCTTGCACGCTGTGGGGACTAGAATCCCACCTTTCCTGGAAGTAGAATATACCGGAATGTATAGAACACATCGAACTGGCCAGGCACTGGGGGCTTTATGGGAAATTTCTCATTCCTGCCTATAATGTTCCCATTATACAGACAAGAACACAGAGGCCCAGAGGGGAGACCAGTGAGCCAGGGGCCAGCCTCTGACCTAGAAACCTCAGCTTTCAGCGTCTAGACTTATTCCACTTGCCCTCGACTTTGGATTAAGCCTTGCTCTCTCCCTGGGGGATTGTGAAGAGGAACTGACGAGTGAATCCCTTTGAGTTCACCGATTAGGGAATGAGGGTCCCCACAGCGAGGCCAACGGCTGGCTCAGCAGTTGTACCAGGGCAGGCTCAGTTAGCCTTTGTCGGCGCTTGGGTCTTGTTGCATTGCAGATCTTTCAAAGCCTGTGAGACAACGGCCGGCACTTTCCAGGAAGGGGTGATGCAATGCAGATAATGGATTGGAGCCTTGGGAGGGGCGAGGAGCCTTCTGGAAAGGAACCCGCAATGCAGACCGCTGATCCAAGCCCTGGGAGCGGGGAGGAGTGTGCTCTGTCCCAGAGTAGCCGAGAGTGCAGACACTGGCAGCATCTCCCTTACCTGAGAACTTGCTAGAAATACAGACCCTCTCCTGAGGGCCCCTGACCTGCTGCATCAGAATCTGCATTTTAACCAGGCCCCTGGGTGACCTGAATGCACAACAAGGTCTGAGACGCTCTGAGCGGCTACACCAGCAACACCCCACCCCCCGGCTCTGGTCTGAGGCTGTGTGTGCCCCAAGGAGCTCACGCACCTCGCCCAGCAGGCAAGGGCTGAGTCTACGGATGAATTATGTGACACGGGGGAAGAACATCACACCCCGCCCCACCCCCTTCCATTTTTACTTCACTGGTTCCACCTTATGTACAATGTTAAAAGCACACACCGATGTGACGGTTCTAGGGACACTTTCTGCAACAACGTGTTTCAGGGACCACATTCCATTAAGTCATTTTCATCCAGGATTTAATTTTCTCGACAGCTCGACGAAATGGTTTCCCTTTTTTCCCATTAAAATCTCTATTTGTCATAAAACTGTTTTCGTGGGATCAATTATTTTTGGTGTGAAATTTACAACAAACGTCCGAGCCATCCGTCTTTTTCCTCGTGCCGACATTCTGCTGACCGTCACTTCTGCCGTCTTCGGGTTTTCTGACGGTGTGCTCGTTTTGTTCTGTGCCTTCGTGGATGGTCAGTCTACCAAGTTCACGTCCCCTGAACCAAGTTTGGCAGATTTAAATTTTGACGGCAACGCTGTTTTACTCATTTCTCTGTTTTCAGCCTCTTATAAATTCTTGTGTGCGTCCTTTCAGACCTGTTAGTTTTACTTGTCACCGATTACTTCTGCCAGGGGTCTACGGTAGAAATCAACGCTAGAATGTGAGGGAGGGAGGGTTTCTGTCTCCTCTACTTCCGCCCCTTCCTCTTCCTCCTTCTTCCTGCCTTAACTTCAGGTCCTAGAGCAGTGCCTGGCACATCACGGGAGCTCCCTAAGTATTTGCAGGCAGCATGAATAATACTCACTTGCAACTGAATCACAGACGGACAGTTTATCTGTGTTTGTAAGAAGCCCATGAGCAGCTTTAAGGGAGAGAGATGGGTGGAGAGCGTGGGAAAGCAGAGAAGGTGCAGAGAGTCCACACGCACGTGCTCACACACATGCTCACACGCGCACATGCAGAACAATACATATGCCCTTAAAGACACAAGTGTGTACGGAGGCCCGAGTCAGACATACTCGTGTGTGCACAAACACACACGTGTGCACAGAGACATGCATCTGCTCACAGTCACGCGTGCACAAACGCACGTCTGTACACACAGCATATACATGCGCAGCCTCTGTGAATACACAGACGCACGCATACCTGCACACACAGATGGGCAGACTTAGGCATATGGAGACGTACAGACACGTGCCCATAGAGCCAGACACTCACATACACATATGCACGCAGGCTCCCGGCCTGTTGATCGCTCATCTCTTTAACGCAGGGCAGAGCAAAATGCCTCTGGTGCAAGAACAACGGAATGGAAATTGCAAGGTCAAAACCCGCTTAACACACTCCCCTCTGTGGAGTTTGGTGTCTCCGTTCTAGAACTGGTCCTTTGTTAAACATAGACCAAGGTGAACCGAGGACTGGAAAACCAGCTGCCACCTTTGTGTGAATTAATTCAAAAACCATGCCCGGTCCTTCCTGTGGGTCAGAGCCTGTGAAAATCACAGGATGCTGGAGAGGAAGAGGGCTTGGTCCTTCTCTGCACAAGCGCGCGGTCGGCTGGCGGGGGTGGGTGTGGGAGCCGAGCAATTAGAATGCAACCCGATAAGTGCGAGGCAGGAAAATCCTCAGGGGGCAGCGGGAGCCAGAGCAGGGGTCTGGTGCCGATGATGAGTGCGGTGGGTGCTGTTAGCGTCTGTGCCATCACGCGTTTCTGCTGGGTTCCTTCGGCGTGTTCGTTACCTAATTATAAAACAATTCTAATGAACGCTGCGGGGGAGGGAAAGGCGGCTGAAACACAGGAGGAGGAGGGTTAGAGACACTCGGTCTCTAACTCAACCTGCAGGAATGGAGCCAGGATGCCCGGCTCCTCTGGACCTTAGCACCTCGATTTATAAAACAGGGAATAAAATCAACTCCTGCATAGGTTGGTTGTCAAGGCTAAATGAGAAAATGCATCCAGAAAAGCTCTGGAAACCGAAACACGACCAGCAAACCCAGTGTTGCTAGTATTCAGACGGGGCTGCAAAGGTGGGGTGTGGGGGTTGGTTCTTAGAACCGTCGGTATCTGCCGCAGCAGCAGCATGTAACAGACATGCCCCAGATCTCGAGCATTAATTTTCCTCCCTCCTGAGTGTGCAGCTCGATCACGATTCGGCGGAGCCTGCCTCCAGACTGCGCATTAGATCCAAATCTTCTCTGCATGTGTCCTGGTTCTCCTTAATCTGGAATTTTCATTTCATGGTGGTGGGAGAAGTGTAAGAGGGCGAGCCAACCACACAAACACTTTTAAAGCCAAACGGCACACTGACCATAGTGACCCAACCCAACAAACCCGACTCAGGGCAGGGAGAACATGGGTCGCCTCCTTTGGCTGGGGGAAATGGCAAAGTCACGCGACCTAAGGAAGGCGGGAGAGCCATGATGCCACCTACCGCACCTCCCAGGAAGGACTGGTGATGCTTAAGCACCCGAGGCTGACAGACCAGGTCCCCATTCCTGGCACTTCTCCTCCACTTCCCAGCCACAAGACTTCCCGTGAGTCGACCCCCCTGACCCTCAGTTTCTTCATCTGTAAGATGGGCATAATAACAGCTCCCATCTCAAAGAGTTTCGGTGAAGACCGATTTATTCCAACAGCCTTGGATTGGGTCCCCTACCTTTTACCTGGGACCTCCTATGATCTCCTCTCCACACATTAGCTGGGGACACCCTCTAATATGGAAGTCATCCAGAAAGAGACCTCGTGCCCATTTAAGCAGATGACTGGTTGCCAGGGGCTGGACGGGAGAGAAGAAATGGGGAGTGACTGGTAATCCGTATGAGGTTTCTTTGTAGGGGGACGAAAGCGTTCTGGTGTTGATTGTGGCTACGGGTGTATAACGCAGCGAATATGCAATTTCTCTGCCTGGCCCCCGCCCCCACTCCCCGCGCCGCCCCCCCTCCCCCCCAGTTAGTCACACTCACGTCAGCTCTAAGTGTCATGACCTCTCCTTGTCAACCTTGACTCCTCTCCACCACTCACTGGCTCCTGCTCTAGCTCCTCTAGTGTTTGTGACAATCTGACGTGCTAACTTGGTTCTGCACCGACTTTATTACCTGCTCCTCCTCCCGGCCCGCGCAACGCGCCAGGAGAACAGGAGAACGTACTCTTCACCAAGACAGGACTGTTTCTCTATTTGCTCCATGGCTGACCCCCAGATGCTGCCCCGCACGTATCAAGCCCTCTGTACGTATTTGCTGAACGGGTGATGTAAACGGCATAATGCTTGCGAAGTGCCCGGGATCCGGTAGGCGGGAGGGGGCAAATCCAAGTTTGCTTTTGGCATCGCCATTTGCTGCCAATAATCTACTTCGTTGCCAAATTTTCTGTCTGAAGCGACTCTGAGCTTGAGTCAAATATATTCCCCTCGGGAGTCCTTGCTTTGCACACACACGTGGGATAGGCTCCTGCCGTGTCTGTGGATGCAGCGTTCCAGCCCCAGACTCCTTCCTGCCAGGCATAGCGAGCCGTGACATTTATAAATCTCTGGGCTCTTAATCCCCCGCTGATCCTCTGAGAGAAGCAGTGGTTTGTGGCTAAACACTTCGACCTTCGACCCCCTTCGACCAAGGGAATGAAGAGATATCCAGGCATTGTTCTGGCTGGGGAGGGGCCGAACCAGGCTAAGAAACGGGTCTGGGTTCTCCCACGGCAATCCGGAGGTTTTGGGCAGATCTGTTTGTTTCAAGGCCTTTCCCTTCCACTGAGCTTAGTACCTCCTCCGTATAATTCTTGCAAATTCCTCACTGCCTTGTCTCCCAATCCATCTTTGAAGGAAGATGCTCCAGCATTGTTAAAGCTATTCCCACAGAATGAGGCCCGGAAGCCCCAGTTAGCATGCAAATATGCTACTTTGGAGCACATTCTGGTTGTAATTCACGGTGCACCGTGGGGAGCGTGAGCGTGTCGGGGCTCCCTATAATCAGTCACCGTTAAACGGGAACCACGTGGCTGCAGATGGGCGAGTTAGGGCTACGGAGGGTGGCGGTCCCCGGTGCAATGAGGACGAGGGTCGGTGCCCTCGAAAGGCAGACTTGGCCTTGTAAAGGCTCCCCAGAGCTCACAGCAGTCACAGGAACCACCGAGAATAAGTATGTGGACACCAATGGACACACAGGATCCTGCGTTTGCAAACTCACCATCTATGGGAAGACCCTAAGGCACATGTCCTTGGCCAACAGGGGATTCCCTCTTGCAGGACATTTTCTCTCGGTGGAGAAAGTTGTAAAGGGCGGATCAGACCCCACACCGTCTGCCTGCGAGTGGCCAGCCTGTATCAAAGGGCAAGCCACCTGCCACGGGACAAGGGGGCCACGCCACAGGCTCCTTCCCTTTGTTGGCAGGAAGGGAGCCATCTTCAGGGCAGTTCAGCAAAACTTGCTGTGGGCCAGCAAGGGGCTGGGGCTACAAAGTCAGCTTCTCAGGCTGCGCCCCTCCCCCCAAATTCACAGCCCCAAACAACATAAAGACTTCCCAAAGGGACACCACCAAATGGGACAGAGTGGGGTGACCACCACCGCCATCTTGTTTTTTAACAGTTTCCATCACCCCGGAAAGAAAACTCTCTCTCTCTTCCCTCGGCCCGAGGGAACCACTCATCTGTGTCTTGTCTCTACAGATTTTGCTTCTCTGGACATTTTGTATAATGAAATCATACAACAGGAGGCCTTTTGTGTCTGGCTTCGTTCACTGAGCCTAGTGTTTTTGTGTCCCATCCATTTAGACACTCAGAAGCAAAGTTTCCAGCATCAACGCAGACTTTAATTTGGTCCTTTTCCTTCACAGTTGAAGCATGATTAACTGGTGCAAATCCCACGAAGCAGAAGACTTGTCATGTAGGGCACGCCTGCTCATTTCAATCTCGAGCCGAGATTTGATCCGTGATCCTTAATAATGCAGCTTTCACTTTTCCCGTTTCCAGCCGTTTCTCATAATGAGTCAAATGCGATGAAACAGCTGAACGATCATCTCAACCAAGACAGCAGTGGTGCTGGGGCCGCTGGTTGGCAAGCCCAGGTAACTTACCAGGTAACTAGTCCCATCGGGTGTGAAGTCGGCCTCCGACTCAGGGTCACCGGCAGACACAGTGGATGGAAAGGCGGCTTGCTCAGAGCTTGGAAGCGTGAGTGTTGGGAGACGGCCTGTCAATGTCATGGTCTCCTTCCTTCCCCTCCTCTGTCGACTTCCTTGTTCTGTTCAGGCCCTCAGCAGATCAGACGAGGCCCACCCATGTCAGGGAGGGGTCTCTGCCTCCCTGAGGGCACTGGTTCAAAAGCTAATCTCATCCCCAACACCCTTGCATCCTCTCCCAGAAACTCTCCTTAGTCGAGCACCCCACAGCCAGCCAATCTGACTCACAAAATTAATAGCAATCTGTGAGTGGGCAGACAGGGGAGGGAAAAGCACTTTGGGCAGAGGGGACAGCCTGGAGGTAGGAGATGGCAAAGGATAAGTCTGGAATTACAGGAGGGTGGCTGGAGGGTAAAGGATGGGAGGGTCCTGGGGGATGACCCTGAGGGAGGTTGGAGCAGACCCTGCTGAGGAGTATGCCTTTACCGCGAGGGCCATAGGGAGCTATGGAAGAATCTTATGTGCAGGTGCGACATGAACAGATTTGAGTTTTATAAGGAGGAGTTCCAAGCAGGGATCCTGATGCCTTGGATCAAGGGTGGCTATTCCAAGTAGCAGATGTGGGTCTCAAAATCCTTCAGAGCTGTGGCCAGGTCTCCCCAGCAGACTCTCACGGTTTGGGGAGGAGGGAGGCTACGAATTGTCATGGAGGTCTAGGAGATCTAGGACTGGCTGTCCAACCGAGCAGCCCTCAGCAACAAACTCTCATTCCCTTAGCTGGCAGAGCCTTTTGGTACAGAGAGGTGTTCCTGGTATCTTTTATTAGAAGGGCACTTAGAGATCTTGGGTTGGAACAGCAGGTGTAAGGAAACGTGACACTCCTTTCCTTGTAAATGTTGAGGCCTCCTTCCCACTTTATAACTGGCTCTGTTGATGACGAAAGGGAAAGCGTTTGATATCTTTGCCTTCTGGGATCTGCAATCTCCATGAGCAAGCACGCATCCAGCAAATGCGGGTGATCTCAGGGTTCTGTGGAATCACCAGGATCCTTCTCATGCACTGTATGGCCTCAGGCAGATCATTTAATGTCTCCAGGCCTCAGCTGCTTAGTCTATGAGATGGAAAGGCAACCACAACCGCCACCTGCCTCTCAGACGTGTTGTGGGCTTCGCGTGAGTGAATATTCACAGGGCATTTACAGTAGTGTCTTGAATGCAGGAATCCTAGAAGTGTTAGTTCAATAAAAATCAATAGATTTTGAGCCCCAGATGGCTCCTGTTACAGAGAGCGAGTTAAGTACCTGGCGGAGTGATGTTTCGGGATCCCCTCCAGCTTCACCCCCTGGGGAAGGAGGAGGCTGGCCTGGGGCATCTCCAAGACCTCTGGGTCTCTCATCTCCGCCTCGTCTCTCCCACCATCCAGTGAAAGAGAGAAGGTTTGTTTATATGCCGTAGAAGCCAGTGGCAAAACAGACGCAGAGAGGTAATAGAACTTGCCAGAAGACTGGGATCGGAGCCAGCTCGAGATGAGTGTTTCTCAACCCTTTCTACACCGCCCCCCCGAGAAACCTTTTGGGAGCTTCAAACATGCCGGGGCCTGAGCCTCACCCCAGAACAATTGACAAAGTCTCCAGGTATGAGGCAGGGCCCCCGTATACTTGGCAAAGACGCTCTAGATGATTCTAACAGCAGCCCGAGTTGGTTCTCGTGAGCTTGGATTAAAATCCGGGTCTGACCTAGTGTGCTTTCTTCCAGCCGTGCGTTTGCGGGGATTTGTCATGCTGGTCTGCGGCGTGACGGCTGGAGCTGCCTGAGAGCTGAGCGTTCCTCTGAGCAGGCGGTGCGCCCCAGACCCCACAGTGCACGACAGGCCCGTGTTACCTCCAAAAGACAGGCTGTGCATTTTACAGATGACGCTCTGAGAGGGGATGCGCAATTCTCCGGGTCCAGGGCTTAGGGAGTGGCGGGACCAGGTCTGCCTGACCCGAAGCTGCTTAGGGACTCATCGCCTCCTACCACCTGGGCGGATAAAGCAGAGTGAGCTCCTGGGGGCGGGGATCACACCCTTCACTTTCTGGCAGTTTGGGTCGCATCAGTATCCTTGGGGAATTTGTCAGAAATGCTGATTCTCGGGCCCCATCCAGGACTGCTGACTTAGAAACTCTGGGGGTGGGGCCCTGTGATCTGTTTTGATGACCCTTCCGGGGAACACAAATACCGGTTGAAGTTGGAAGGCCACTGTTTCACACCTGGCTGCAAATTATAATCACCCGGGGAGCTTCTGCACATACTCAGGCCTAGACCAGCTGGGATCTCGGAGATGCTGCCTGGGCACCAGAATTAAGAGAAATATCTCGGGCAATTTTAATGCAACAAGGCTTGCTCGGCAATGGCAGGAGAGAACACCAACAGTGCACCCGTTCAATTTGAATTTCAGATACGCAGCGGATGCTTTTTTAGTCCAAGGATGGGCCGTTTGGAACAATGCTATGTGTCATCAATAGTAAGAACCGCCAGGCTCAGAATCTGAAGCTACTGAAACTTTAGAAAGAGCTAGAGTATAAAAAGAGGAAATGCATGAGTCTCACGTGTGCAGCTCAATGCATTTTTACTTATAAAACCCTGTGTAGGGGCACCTGGGTGGCTCAGTGGGTTAAGCCTCTGCCTTCAGCTCAGGTCATGATTTCAGGGTCCTGGGATCGAGCCCCACATCAGGCTCCCTGCTCAGTGGGGAGCCTGCTCCCCCCCACCCGCCTACCTCTCTGCCTATCTGTGATCTCTGTCAAATAAATAAATAAAATCTTTAAAAAACCCCCCAAAACCTTGTGTAACCACCACCCAGATCCCTTGATCCTCAAAGTGAGGTCTGCGGACCAACAGCATCAAATTCGCTTGGGAGCCGGTTAGAAATTCTGAATCTCAGCCTCTAGCCCAGACGGACTGAATCGAAATCTGCATTTTTAACAAGGTCCCTGGGTGATTGGTGTCAAGGTTAAAATTGAGAAACTCCAATCTAGTCTCTTTTTAGAGCTGCACGGTGCAAGGGGCTCTTGGGTGGCTCAGTCGATAGGGAGACCGACTCTTGATTTCGGCTCAGGTCATGATCTCAGGGTTGTGAGATCGAGCCCCACGTCAGGCTCTGTGCTCAGGGGAGAGTCTGCTTGTCCCTCTCCCTCTGCTCCTCCCCCTGCTTGTGCTCTCTCTCTCTGTCAAATAAATAAATAAGACCTTAAAAAATAATCAAAACAACAGCAAGAACCGCACTGTCCAAAATGGTAGCTAGTATCCCCATGGAGCTATTTAAGTGAAAACTAATTAAAACGAAATAAATCTTAAAAGTTAGTTCCTCCTCCATGGAAGCCGTATTTTAAGTGCTCAGAAAATATATGGCTAGGGGCTACCATCCTGAGCAGATACAGGACGTTTCCATCACGGCAGAAAGTTCTGGATGGTGCTGTTGTGAAAAAAGTACATTCATTGTGGGCCCAAAAAAGACAAACAGAAAAACGGCAACGGGTCAGAGAAGCAGAAGCAGCAACCATTTGGAAGAAATGCCCGAGTCATCTGAAAAAGGTGGAAGAAAACCCCAGAAACCTCCTCTCAAGCTGGCAGAGCTCCTGGGCAAGCGCATCCCTGCTTGGCTGGCAGAAGCGCGTGAGTGCCCATGACATGCACATCACTAGCCGATCGATTCCTTAGGACAGATACGATCACAGTGATCAGCAAATGAAGAGGTAGAAGTAGGACAATATTACTCTCATGTGACACAAACACAGTAGTCTCACCCAGGGGGACGCCTCCCTCTGGCTCTCTCTGCCCGTCCGCAGGTGGCGCGGGGGGCAGGGAACACATCCGAGGGCCGGCCACTGAAATGTCACAGCTCCTTGTTATGTACGGCGGGGACGTGAAGACATTTGGAAACCCAAAAGGCTCTGGAGAATTTGGATCCCAGCCTCTGGGTCTGCAGCAAGACGGCTGGGGTTGTCAGATGGCAATGGAAACACGGAAATGCACAGCTTTTCATCCCATCGACCTCCTGCTAGGGCTCCTGGAGTGTTCTTGAGATGTGATGTCTGACTTGGCCCAGAGCAAGTGATCCAAGACGGAGCAAGGCAGAAGCTGCAATGTTTACTGTGTCCCGGCCCCGGGAGTCCCACTTGTCATTTCAGCCAGATCTTTTTGGTTACATGAGCCAGCCCATCCAGGGTGGGAAAGGGCTCCCCAAGCCGGTGAGTGTCAGGAGATGAAAATCAGTGGGGCCACCTGGGAGGCTGGCTCCCTCCAGTAAGATGAGGGATGACACCCCTGCCCTCTTTTCGCCAACGAGGAGACAGAGGCGTAAGGCTGAGTGATTAGACCCAAGGATGCTGCAATTAGCTGTCGACAGCCTTTGGTACCCTGCTGCCTCCTGATGAGCTCTTTCTTCTCCCTTCATTCAAAGTCATTTCATCAGGACAGAAATCAGGACGGAAGTGTAGCTGGAATGGCAGAGAACTCAGAATTCTCTGTGGGGAAGTCCAAGGAAATTACCACTCGCAGAAGACCATCCGATTCTCCCGCCCAGAACCTCGTGCTCAGGCAAAACCCAAAGTGAGAGGTTCAGAGGGAGGCTGGTCTGTTGGTGAATGTTCGTTTTTTAAAGGTTACTGTGTTACCGTTGGTTTTCAGGGATTCACGATGAAGCTAGAAAAAGAACCCATCTCACTGTCTATCTGCGTCTACAGATGGCGCGGAACTCAGAGGAAACCCCGAATCGGGGTTACTTATCATAAAGTGGCAGCCGGCCACTGTTCGCTCTTTGCCAGCCTGTCCCCTGCCTCCTCTACCCTGATGGAGACGCTCGGGCCTCTGTGCTTCTCCACACTCTCCTGCTGTTCCCTCTTCTCATCCTTGCTGATCCCTCTGCCCGACATGTTCCTGTCCAGATACTGCCACCTCCTCAGGGAAGCCTCCCCTGCCGAAGTGGCTCAATCCTTCACCCCAGCGGTGCGCGTGCCTGTGCGCGCGCATCCCCCCCCCCCCC
>PISX010002656.1:0-69420 GCA_004024625.1 Mellivora capensis | reverse complement strand
TCCCACAGTGACGGCACCGATCTATACCCCCACCGGGGCGCACGAGGGCTCCTTCTCTCTCAACTGTGTTTGGTTCATGGCCCCAAGCCCAGCCTCTGGAAGAAGGGTGACCGCGGAGTCAGCCTTCAGTCTTTATTCACTGAATGGACGAACAAATGAGCAATTAATATTCAATTAATATTTACGTTCACCTGCTCATTTGGTCCAACGAACCCATGATTTGTTACTATTCCCGCTTTGGAGAAGGGAGCCTGAGTCTTGAGAGAGTCACTGGTTCGTGGATGAGCTGAGACTGAAACGCAAGCCCGTGTGTCTCCCAGGCCAGTCTGCCGTTTGCCTCTCACCACCCTGTGGCGTGGGCTGCGGGGATTCTGGGGGATTCTGGAACGCCTACTTCAGATTCTGATTTTCCCCCTAATTGACCGAGGCATCAGAGAAGGGACAGCAGGAGGCAGCAGGGAGCGGAGAAAGCTGTTTATTCTGCGTTTCCTATTTTTATTCCACAGTCCCGAGTTTCTTACTGAACGTCCCCTCACCAGGCCGTGAGCGATGGCATTCCCCTCACGCACGTCGCCCCGAACACGCTTGTGGAGACCTCGCTGGCGGAGAACCGTCAGCTCCGGCTGCCTCCCGACAACGGTTCCTCCTCCTTCTGCTCGGAGGTGACAAAGCCATTCAGCCTTCTCCATAGTAGCTGCAACACACAATCGCCGAGCCGTGGCTTTCTCCACTTTTCACGTTAAGGACGGTGTGACTGCATTCTAGAAAGAGTTTCGAACGGAGGGGCAAAGGTATTCCTAATTCTGCCCGATATCTCAGCAGCCACGGTGAATCACAAGCACTTCCCGAGTGAGCAGACCTCTCCCTGTGACAGGCCTGGATGGAATTTTTGCTGAGCAGGGTCCGGGAGGGAGGTGGGGATAAGAGACCCCTAACGCGCTCACACACACGCTCACACAACCTGGAACACACACCCAAGCCCCGTGGAGCCAGGACTGGTCTTACCTGGTAGATGACTCCCCCCATGCAGAGAATAAGAACACAAGTGGTTAATAATAGCTTTTACCCCTCAGTCAAGACATTCCCATTCACCATCTCATTTAATCTGGCGCGGTAGCTAGTATTTATTATTATCCCCATTTTACAGATGGGAAAACTGGACCTAGTGAGGTTAATTGGTTGATGTAGTCGGTGGCTGAACCGAAATTCCGTGGTTGCACTTGGCATGGGGGAAGCCCCCAGACTCTAAGCCTCTGTGTCACGTGGTTCAGGTTCATTAGCAGTCCATTCTCTTGTGTTAGCAGCCTGGCTCTTAATCTGGGGAGGTTTTTTCCAATGCCCATGCCCGGGCCCCACCCTCCAGGGTTTTGATTGAGTTAGTGTGGATCCGGGCAAGGGTTATAGGTTGCAACGTGCAGGCGGTGTTGCAATCCACTGGGTTCCGTCTTCGCCGACTTGGAGAGGCGCCTGGCGAGATGCAAAGCCTCTGTCAGCTGTGAGCATGGGTGAGGTTCCCGACACTTAACATTTGGGGGATTTCCTTTAGAAATCTAGATTTCGGACTTCTTCTGAAAATTTAGCAGCTCCTGCAGCCCTTGGCCAGAATTCCCAGTAGCAGTAACTGGTTATTACCATTTTTAGTACCAACCTGGCATTTGTAGGTGTTTGAGTCTGAGCCTCCATGTGTTATTTCTTTGCATCTGTCTGGCCCCCTCGGCTCCTTTACCAGATATTTATTCTGGGGCTCCTTTCCTCACTGGGCATTTGGACCTCTGCCGGCTTGTTTCTCACCATCTCCAGGTGGTTGCATCACACCCAACCCAGCATCTGAAAGGTTCACCTGCCCCTTGTGGCATGTACTGTTGGGCATTTTGCCCAACAAACATTCCCTCATCTTTGTCGTTGCTGTTAAAGGACGAGGCAATGTGTTTAGCCTCGGAAGATGAGATTCAATGGGTTCAAGTTATTTGTGGGAATTTCCTTTCCCTTTGCCTAGGATTGGCTTACAGGTGGGCATCTGACTCAGGAGATTCTGGCCAAGACTTTTCTCCTTCATAAAAGAAAGATTCCTTCCTTTTGTGAAGCTGTCGTGTGGAGATGTGATATTTGGAGATGCGGCAACCATCTTGTGACCATGAGGCAAGAGCTCATTCTCACACTGACAATTAACAGAAGTCAGGAAGATCCAGGGACCTTCATGATGCACCAGACTGCTTAACCAAATCTAGGCCTCCTTATGGACTTATTTTAGAAGCCACAAACGCATTGATGGTTTAAGACAGTACGGGTCTTCAAAGAATATCAGATAAGCCAAAAAATATTTCTAGCCCTCACATCTCCCTCGACAAGTAGATTGTAAACTCCAGGAAGGCAGGGCTACATCTTTTCATCCACTGATATATAAGTTTAGCACAGTGTCTAGCATATGGCTGGCACCCTATCAATGTTTGTTGCATGGGTGAATTAATCCATTTCAGACATTTCGAACTAACTAGGTACAAAGAAGGCAGAAACATCCAATTTATGCGCTCTGGTCCAAGTACATAATATACATAAATAAAATTCAGAGAAGTAATGTGAGGTAACATTTTTGACTTCATTTCATAGGTGAGAGTTTGGGGGCTCAGAGAGGAGAAATTCTTGCCATTATCCCCAGCTAGAGCCGCAGCAGGGGAACGGTGAAGTCTGGCTGATTGGAGTCCAAAACCTATGCTCTGCGGATTCCGGCCGGTGTGCTGAGCTCTGCTGCCTGCCATCCTCAGGGGGAGGCATGATGTCTGCAGCAAATGAGATCGCTCCTACAGGTTTTGTCTTGCAAAATCCAACAGATGACAGAACTACCCAGCAGAACTTGGTTCCCATGAGCCCTGATTCACCAGATGCTATTTTTGTGCCATTTATGAGTAGAGCCACAAAAATTGGCATCATGGAACCTGACAGAAGAAGACTCTGGCTTCTATCCCTTTTAGCTGCCAGCCCACGAGCCCACACTGTGGCAGCTAGAATGCAGACCGTGGAGACCCATGGGGTTGATTGCAAATTCCAGCTCTGCCGCTCCGAGCCGTGTGACCTTGGTCCTACAAAGTCAGCCCTTGGAGCCTTGGTTTCAGCCTCCATAAAAGGCAGGGTGGCCATAAGGAGAGGAAATGTGAAGTGCTATGCACCATACCTAGCACATAGTAGGTGCTCAGCACTCCTAAGTTTCCGTCTGCTCCACCGTTCCATCTCAGTCCTGAGGTCAACTCAAAGTAAAAAAATTTTTTTAAAAAAATATTTAATTTATTTATTTGACAGAGACACAGCGAGAGAGGGAAGACAAGCGGGGGAGCAGCAGAGGGAGACGGAGAAGCAGTCTACCCGCCGAGCAGAGAGCCCGATGTGGGGCTCGATCCCAGAACCCTGGGATCATGACCTGAGCCGAAGGCAGATGCTTAACGACTGAGCCACCCAGGCTCCCCATCAAAGTAAAAAAAAATTTTTTTTTAAGATTTTATTTATTTGACAGAGAGAGACACAGCGAGAGAAGGAACACAAGCAGGGGGAGTGGGAGAGGGAGAGTGAGAGAGTGAAGCAGGCTTCCTGCTGAGCAGGGAGCCTGATGCAGGGCTGGATCCCAGGACCCTGCGACCATGACCTGAGCTGAAGGCAGAGGCTTAACGCTGGAGCCACCGAGGTGCCCCAACTCTAACCAAGTTTTTACTTTTAGAAAAGTTACTGCATTTTACACAGAAGGCAGATATAAAGGATGTGGAAAATTCTATGGAAGATTTCATAACCCTTCTTTCCAGGTTTTGTGCCAGAGAAGTAAGCCTCAGTTCACCCCACTGTAAAAGAGGAAGAACTAAAAACCACCTTCCACCTAACGCACAGCAAAGCTGAGAGACTCGGCGACTTAATGAAAAGCTGCAGACTATCTTTCTATGTGCAGATGAATGACATTTAAATAGAAACCAGTGTTCGGCGACATCGTTACCTGCTTAGGTAACATGCCCCCAGACAGCACGCCTTCGTGATTACTGTACGCTTTTCTTAAATACTCTGTTTACTGATTGTCTCATAACAGGATAACATACATAGGTAATGTCATATTTATGGATAAGTGCTCTTTCCTGCCAACTTGCACATCGAAATCAGGCAATGCAAAATCAGATAATTGCAGAGAAACATTTGCGTCTGGCATGTGCGATCTCCAGGTAAACAGCATAATTATGCGGTATCTGTTTGGAATCAATCAAAGGTGGGTGGCTATCACGTGTGTTTCTGTCATCGTCTCGTTTTTGAAAGTGAAATTTGAATTTACCTTGAGGAGCGTCTTCTGGTTTTGACAGCTCGTGTCAGATGTTCATGCCCTTGCTTTCATCACCGGATGTTCCCGAGCCTGTGGGTACAAATGAGCACGTTTCACTGACGTAGCTAGCGTTGAAACAAGACGACCCATCAGATTTCCTATGTTAACGCAGCTGACCAATGGGACTGGCGTATGTCTCAGGTCTGACCAATCACTGGGCTCTATTCTTCAGGCATCACTAATTGGCTCAGTAAAGGAGCACGTGACCTTGGCAGAGCCAATGAGCTTTCTTCCCTGGAATTGATGTATAGATGGAGGGAGCTTGCTTTTGGCTGGAAATATAAAGAGGGATGTAAAGTGTAGGTGCTGGTAGTTAGCTTTTCCCCATCACGTAGAGAAGACCTGTCTATAATGGAAGGTAATGAAAATAAGGAGAGAAGAGGGAAGTGATAAACTGATGGGGAAGGAGAGAGAGGGAGAAGGGAGGGGGGGAGGGGGAGGGGGGGGAGAGAGAGAGAGAGATTGATTGATTCTAGCAATGTAAGTCCAGGCTGGTCATCAGTGCCACTGCCTAGGGTCTTCATCCCTGTAGTTCTGCTTTCAATGCTTTGCAAAGTATTCTTCCCAAACCACACAGACCAATAAATCCTGTTCTCCAGTACACGGTGTCAGTTTAGTTTTGGTCCCATTTCCTGCAACAAAAGGAAGTTCTGACTTCATTCACAAATTCCCCAAGCCAGTTTGAGGGTGAGTGGACGCTCCCTCCACACTGTTCTCTGGGGTCGATCTGCTCTGAGCCCAATGATTCAGAAGATCTTTGCATGGTCTGCGAAAAGGCAGAGCAGGTCCTTACTCATTTTCTCAGGGTCCCTGGCCACCCCGAGGGATGGAGCCTGGAGAACAGAAATGCGGCTCCTGAGCCCATGTTGGGAAGGTCATATCTTTCCTTACAAGTCTCGTAGGGTGGGCCAAGGGCTTCACACATATCCCTGCCCCTGGACTCAGTAACTCTAATTTGTGGTCTCTATTCTGGAAACAGCGTAAGACGGAGCAAAGACTTATCCATAACAAGGGAGAGCAAGGCCCTATTGTGTGGCATATGGCATTTAACTTGTCCCATGAAGAATCTGAAGTGATACTGTAAATATTTAGCTATCATATTGAATGACAAAAGTAGGGCGGAGGAATTGTGACAGACACTCTACTTTATGCAAGGAGCCCTGCGAACAAAGCCTGGAAGGAAACGGGCTGTTATTTGACTGTGGCTGAACAGGGGGATGGAAATGCCTATGTGGTCTGGCTTCCTTAACCTTCTCCATCGCCTTTCAAACTTCCTCTAATGATGATGTATTACTTTTATAATCAGAAAGAGGAAATAAAGCAAAAATATAATAAAGTAGAACAAACCTTGGCTAGACGACACGCCACCTTCTCCTCTCTGGTGGAGCGAAGATGTCTGACTGCTTATGCTTTTAGCGTGGGAATGGGATCTGGGAAAGCAAATATCCTCTGTGACCTTTCAGCAAACTCCTTGACATTTCTCTTCCCGGTCTTTTGCCTATAAGTGGGGATATGAATTCCTGCATGATTACCATTCAGAAACACCAGAAGAATGAAAAGGACCATCACTGAAATATGGAGCATGAAGGGACTACAATTTGGGAGTTGCTCTGCTGGAGGGGCTGGGACATTTACGGTGTCCCCAAGAAGGTCCCTGGGCTGAAAAACAGGTGACATGTTTCCAGGATGGATTCTGAGGATGTTGTCAAAATACTCCCCCTGGTATGCTGCGTGGCGATTTCACAGAGAGTGCATGAGATGAGGACAGAGGGTTCAGATGAGAGAGGGTGGCAAGGTGTAGCACCCGACGGCAGTTCCCAGCCTGGTCAAGGGCTCACCTGACTGGTCTCCCGTTCATCTAGCAAACACTGACTAAAGCATCTGCTCAGTACTGGGGATGGTGACTGGTTCTGGGCTGCAGAAGCGAGGTGGCCTGCACTCCCAAGGGCCGACGGAGGACGACAGCTCTGTGGAAACCAACCGATCAGACCAGCACCGTCAAATAGCAATATCGAGCGAGCTACAAATATAACTTTACGTAATTAGAGAATGACATAATTTTATATAACTTAAAATTCTCTTAGACGCACGAAAAAAGTAAAAAAGAGACAGAGGACATCAACATTTAAGTAATGCGTTTTATTTAGCTTAATATATCCAAAATATTATCATCACCACATGGAACCGACATAAAAACATTATCTTCCCTTCTCTGTTTATAGCGTTTTAAAAATAGACATTATTTTTTGGGCGCCTGGGTGGTGCAGTCGGTTAGGCGTCCAAGTCTTGGTTTCCGCTCAGCTCATGAGCTCACGGAGTGGGAGACCGAGCCCTGCGGCAGGGTGTGTGCTCAGCAGGACTCCTTCTTGAAGAGTCTCTCCCTCTGCCCTTCCCCCCGCCACTCGCACGCGTGATCCCTCTCAAGTAAGTAAATAAACCTTTAATTTACAAAGATCCAGACATTATCTTTTAGAGGAGTTTTGGGTTTGTAGCATTATTGAGGGGAAGGTATAGAAATTCCCCGCTCAGCCCCTGCCCCCACACAGGCACAGCCGGCCCCACTACCAACATCCCCCACCAGCGTGGGACCTTTGTTACACCAGATACCCCTATGTGGACACATCATAGTCACCCAAGGCCCCTAAACGACCTCAGGTTCATCATTCTTGTGTGTTCTATGGGTTACTGTTCATTCTATCAGGCAGATGTAGAGTCACATGTCTCATTATTACAGCGCCATACAGAGTCATTCCACTGCTCTGAAAATCCTGTGCTCCCCGCTTGTCCCTTCCCCAACCCCTGGCAACCACTGATACTTTAGTCTTTCCAAAGTTTGGCCTTTTCGAGAATGTCACATGGCTGCAATCAGATAGTATGGAGCCTTTTTAGCCTGGCTTCTCTCACGTGTTGCTGTGCATCTAAGGTTCCCCCACATCTTTTTTATGGTCCTTCACTCTTACCTGGAGTAAATTTTCAAAATCCGGTGTGGATTTGGCACTCGAAGCCCATCTCCCTTTGGAAGAGCCATGTTTCCGGGGCTTCAGAGCCACACGTGGCTCGTGGCTCCAGGACTGGACCCTGCAGGATGAGATGGTCCTCAATGATGCCTCTGAATGTTTGCTGCTGCGATGACCACAATGAGCTCAGGAGGAAGAGCATGCACCAGATGCCCCTGTGGTCGCTGAGGGACATACCTGCAGTTCCTGGCCCCTGGGGAGTCTAGGTTCAATGGTCTTGGAATGGGGAGATGGTTCTGGATCATCTGTGATTGATCATTAGGGTCCTTATAAGAGGAAGGCAGGAGGTCCGAGCAGAGAATGGGACAGGATGATGGGGGCCGATGTGAGAGAGGGAGGGCAGGAAACAGAGGGAGAAAGAGAGATTGATGGGAAGACGCTTCACTAGTCCCAAAGACAGAGGAGGGATCTGTGAGCTGAGGCATGCAGGCACCCGGAGACGCTGCAAAAGGCAGAGAAACGGACCCTTCCAGAGCCCCCAGAAGGGGACAGCTCTGGTGACTTCTTGACTTTAGCCCAATGGAACTCATTTCAGACTTTTGACTGCCAGAACTATAAGATAATACATTTGCAATGTCTTATTTTATTTTTTTAAAAAGATTTTATTTATTTGACAGAGGGAGACACACCAGAGGGAGTGGGAGAGGGAGAAGCAAGCTCCCAGGGAGCCTGATGCGGGGGCTCGATCCCAGGACCCTGGAACCATGACTTGAGCCAAAGGCAGATGCTTAATGACTGAGCCACCCAGGTGCCCCACATTTGTGTTTCCAACCACTAAGTTTGTGGTCATCTGTGACCGTGGCCCCAGGACACTAGTCTGCCAATGAGCCTTGTGAATGACCGAACAACAAGCCTTTGACTGATGGGGCTGCCTCCGGAAGCCTCGAATTCCTGGAAAGAGCCGGCAAGACTTTGTTTTCTGCTTTTACCTCCTTCTGAGGTGGCAGAGGTGGGTTTTCTGAAAAAGAGAGTCTCCAGAATTGGAAGAGATGAGAGTGGCTCCAGTGGCTGGGGACGGGGTTGGGGTCCCTGGCTGAATGAGCGGCCAGACAGCAAGCCCAATGACAGATACT
Organism: Mellivora capensis; assembly: GCA_004024625.1. Classification (NCBI taxonomy): domain Eukaryota; kingdom Metazoa; phylum Chordata; class Mammalia; order Carnivora; family Mustelidae; genus Mellivora; species Mellivora capensis. The sequence continues at coordinate 60,982 of PISX010002656.1, read as the reverse complement.
TGAGGCAGGCAGAGTAGAATGTTCCTCCAGGAAGCTCCTACCTATCTTCACATTAATGTCTTGCTAGAGGGAAAAGCAACCTTAACTTGACAATGGCAAGGCCTCCCAGTATCCCGTGAGTCTTAACATATGAAAATCCTTTTGAAAGCTCCCTTTTCCTTACCTCCCCTAACCCCATAGTATATAGTGGACCACTGCTCACAACCCAGGGGCAGCAGCTCTTTCTGCGCTTTAATAAACCGTGCTTTAATAAACCACCATTCTGCACCAAAGACGTCTCATTGGCTCTGGACGTCACCCCACTGAACTTCACCTATTTTCCAAAACCCCATCATCGAAGACCAGTGGTCCTCTCAGGGTATCTCTGCAAAGGGGAACAGTGAAAGCTGTGGAGAGAGCCTCTGTGGTCCATGCACAGGACGCCCCTGGCCGTTGCTTCTGGAGGCCCACCTGGGCGTCAGCATCCAGGAATGGCTGAGAATGGGGTTCAGCAGGTGCCTTAAAGCAGAAAGAGCAGAGCAGATTCCGAGCCCAACGTCTGCGGCAGGTCCCTGCCCCTCCTCCGTTTTCCAGGCACCTGGCAATGGGGAGAATTTCGCACAGAGGAGAGACAGCAGAACACCTTGAAATTTCATTTCTCGCTCCTTTGGCAAACAGGAGCTCAGAGTCTGATTCCATTTGATTTGGAGAAAATAAATTTGTGTGACCACTTTGCCCCTAAGGTTGCAGAGCATTTTCCAATGGATTTTGACATTATTTTCTGTCAGCCAAGCTTCTGTCTTGATAACCTGACACCAGATGAGTTCGAAAGGGCATCCCTTGCCCTGTGCCTGCGGGTCTTGCTGGCAGTGCTAGGGAAAGGGCTGCAGTGAGTGATTCACTGGAGGGGCACAGGGGCGTCTGAACGAGCATTTCCTGGAACAAAGTGGGAAAGGTGTGTATTCTGTGAGATGATGGACTCCTTTGAAATAGCTTTGAAGTCAGAGTCTAGTACCTCCCTATATTTCCTGGCTGTGTGGCCTTGGGCGAATCACACCACCTCTCTGAGCTCCTGTTTTATTTCGTTATGCAGCACAGATGTGATAAAATCTACTGTGGTGGGTCAGGTTCCCTGGGAAAGACTCTGAGGTGGGGATCTGCATGCAGGTTTACTGGGGAATGTTCTAGAAGTCTACACTTGGGGAAAACTAGGGGAAGTTGATGGGGCACAGGGAGGAGTTCAACCATTATTAGGCAGTTATGACAAAAACCTCATCCTATCACCTCACAACATCACCAGCTACTTGGAACTGGGACACAGGCACTGGGTTCAGGTTGGCACCCCAGGGGGGAAACGTGTGACCTTGGGGAACCAGTCCCTTCCACCTGCGGGGGCTGTGTAATTCCTGGGAAAGAGTGGCCAAGAGTTATCATCCAGCAATATTCCTGGGAGCAGGAGCAATGAGGGCCTTGGGCCCCGAAGTAGAGATGTTGGGGGCACACCACTGTATCCCCTACAAGTACCCGTCTCAAGGGCTAGGAGGGAGGGTGACAAGCATCAAAGCCCTGCACGTGACTGTCCCAGAGCACGCACATACCAAGGTCTCAATTAATGGTGGTTGGTGATATTGCTATGATTATGAGGAAGATTCCAGTATCAAGACTCTTTGGGAAGATACTAATGGATAAAGGTGAATTCCAAGCAGCCTCAAGGTCTGGGAGATTCGGAGGAAATAATCATCCTGGGAGAGAGTTCACCGGCCTTTGCAAAGCCTATAATCACCGAGGAGCTGACGGTAGATTTCTGTCCTGAAAAAGCCTGGAGCCTACAAAGTCCTGAAAAAGCCTGGAGCCTACAAACAGAGGAACCGGCTGGCCTTTGAAGGAGAAAGCCAGAAGGAAGCGGAGGTTGGAGGTTTCAACAAAGCCGTTTTTGCATGTGAAACCAGCCCCGGTGGAGGCTTCTCTGGAGACAACACCACTCCTGCAACCAACCGGAATGTTCTGCTTGGTTTTCCTTGCAGCCGCCTTGCTCTGCAGCCTTGCCAGGCCTGTGCTGCCTGGGATGGGGCAGATGACTGGTGAAAGCTTGGCATCTCCACAGGACACCTCGAGGCCCCTGCCGCATGCAGGCTCTGTCCCCCACTCTAGGCCTGTGACCCTCCCTGGAAAAGCTGCTGGGTCAGCAGGATATGCTGCTGCAGCCTCTGGAGACCCAGAGAAGTCCGTGAGAGCCACTAGGAATCTGTCCTCAAAGCCACTGCCTTGTCCCCTCCTCTGGGAGCTCCCAGGGGCCTGGCCTAGAGGATTGGGGGGAGGGGGGGGTTGTCATCCATGGGGATGCAACTGCGAGCTCCCGGAGGAAATACCTTGCAGGTTTGCTTTGCCATTTTATCCCCAGAATTATCTCGGGGCTTGGTATATAGGAGACGCTCAGTGAATGTTTATGTATTAGATGAGCAAACGAACCAAAATATGAATGAATTCTTCCCTGGAAGGTTCCAAACTCACCCTCCTGATTCTTGGGTCCTGGGGAGCTGAGCGTGCAGCCAGGCATGGAGAGATGTGACCGTTCCTGCATTTATGTCCTGGTGCTACACCTCCTTGACTCCTTGGCCCAGGGGCTGGCTGTATTCTGGGGGTCTCACCTGTGTGAGCGTTTTGTAGTGATGGAGAGCCAGAATGTTCCATGTTCTTCCATGTGCCAGAGGCTTTATGCATCCCTCTGACTCGCCAGCTTCCCTTCTCCTCGCTCCTTCTTACTCAGATAAGCCCTGATCATCCTGGGCCCAGGGGAGGCCTCCTCCTGGACCCCTCAGAGCCTGGGCCTCTCTCGACTTCCCAAGCCACAGCCATCTTCAGTTCTTCGAGGAGGGACAGACTCGGATTGATCGCAAAGGCTCAGCACCCCACAGAGGACCTGAATGGAGCAGGTACTCTGTAAGAGGTGTTTTTTTTTTTTTCCCCCCTTCAAGGAATGAATGAATGAATGAAGTCAGAATGGTGTCAGAAAATCCTTAACCTGCCAGTGGTCTGAAAGGCAGGGGGCAGGGACACTCCCAGAGTTCAGAAACAAACCCGTCTGAGCATCACCCAGGCAAAATGGGACTGGGGAGGGAAGTGGTCTGTGGACCCCCTCTTCCAGGTTCAGCGTCAGGCCTGAAGGCAGTTAAAAAACGGTCCTTCCCTCTCGCTCGTACTCTTTGAACCTAGAGTGAGTGGAAACGGTTTATGCACGATCAGACAGACCATCTTCCCAAATGTACTCTTCTGATGCCAGGCGGCAGGAAGAGAGCGGATTCCTTCCCGGGAGAGCGGAGGGCACGTGGGATGAACAGTCTGCCACCGGGGTGAGCAGGAGGGGCAGGGCCTGGTGGAGTGAGGAGGGAAGACCCAGCCGGGCAGTTCACAGGGGAGAGAGGACGGGGACAGAGGTGCGGAGAGGTGCGGGGAGGTCCCGGCGTTATAGAGTTTCTCCCGGACCTGGAGCGAGGTGGCATTTCCGTGTGAGTGCACGCGTGAGCCACATCAGAACTCCACAAGTGGGGCACAGACGCAAACTGTTGGGTCGGCGGTGGTTCCAGGAATGCAGGAGGAACAATAGAAATGACCTCCAGGGCCACCATCTTCCAGTCCCCCCCCCCCCTTCCTTAACTCTAGACTCTCCCACCAAAAGGGCATACACCCAGGTCACGGCTCCATAGGTAACCTGATACCGATGCAGGAAACAGGAGTATCAGAAGCCTTCACCCCATACCTTCCGATCACCAAATATGGATGTGAGCCCATGCCCTACCTTGGCCCGATAAAAGACCCCTGCCGACTCCCTCCCAGCGCGACTTCCTCGACTCCCCCTTTCCGAGTCGCGGAACCTCGCCCGAGGGTGCCCACCTCCTCCCGGCGTGACTTTCCTGGCTCCCCTTCCCCTGAGCCCTGAAACTTCGACGGGGAGTGCCCTTTAGTAAATCTTGCCTTGCTCCTACCTCGTCTGGTGTTGTGTTTACCTCGCCTGCGAAACCTTACACAAACCATTTTCACGCTGCCTCGTCTTGACCCAAGAACTGCTTCCCGTTCTATCATCTGCAGTGGAACCTAAGGGGGTGGGAGTCTCTGGGACGTTCATATTATGGAAAGCTCCGCATCCGTACAGCCCAGCTCCCAAGCTCTGTAATAAACCAGCGATGTCATCACCCCACCCCCTCTCTCATCCTGCCCCAGGCCCAAAGAAGGAAAAACGAACTTTGTGCCAGAACGCACGGTGGGTGATTGGTCCCACTCCTGTGGCAGGCATCGCTGATGGACCATTGTCTCCAGCCTGATAGCCTTGACCTTGGTCCAGGCAGTGGCTCTGAAGGCAACAGATGAAATCTTTTTCCTGGATGGAGAGCAAGGCAGGGTTCACACCTTGCCCTGTGCTGAACCGCTCCAGCCTGTGACCCTCTCCCCCCTGGTGGCCAGCAGCTACTGGCCTCCTGGGGACTCTGGGCCCCCTGCTCACCTCCACTCCATGCTCCTCTCTCCTTTCCTCTCCCGGAATCCTGTCTTGCCTCTGTGCTTTGGTCCCCTTGGCCAGGAGACCACATGGCTGGGTCGCGCCCTCCTGCAGACTCCCTTTCAGCATGGCATCTCAGGCTTGGCTCTCAGGGACGTTTGGGGCAGAGCGTTCTCTGCTTCGAGGGCTGCCCTGTGCCTTGGAGGCTGCGTAGCAGCATTCCTGGTCTCTACCCACTAGATGCCAGTAGCAGTCCCTGGTAGACTTGCCGAGATCCAAAACACCTCCAGACCTTGCCGGATATCCCGGAGGGATTAGTTAGGCAAATATGCCTCTGCTTGAAATTCTGCTTCAGAAAGTCTTCTCCTCGGCCGCGAACCCCTTGCCGTCTGTGCTGTGAACACCTTCGGGGCCCACGCGGGCGATTCACCGCAGAGGGACCCGCTGACGTTTTCGAAGCGCTGATCAGACGACTCCCGCTCGGGATTTAGAACCCACCAGAAGCTTCCCGCTGCCTGCAGAGCCAGCTCCAAAGCACCACCTCGTCCTTCCAGAACCCTTCTGTCTTCCGTGTGGTCTCAGACCACTCTCTCCCCGCACCATGCGGCATGGATCCTGGCGTATGGAATGCTCATGCGCGGTGACGCTGGTCACAGGTCCTTCTCGGGGAACCGGGACAGCTAGTAAGCAGATGTTAACACTGGACCTCCTGTGGCAGAGGCCAGTGGCTTTGGCCTGGTTCCCAGTTCCCATGCATGCTGGCGCTTTCCTGTGACACCCAGAGGTGCTTGGGGGCCGCCCGCTGGGTATTCTTCACCTGCGCCCTGGGCAGGCAAGCATGCCAGGGTGTGAATGCGCAGGCGCAATCCACAACGGGAGAGGGCTGCGGGGTGGCGGGTACGCAGCCAGCTTCCTTACTGCTTAATGGGATCGTGGATGGTTCCCGCGGGACCGAGCCCCCGACGCCCATCACAGGTCCTGTTTGAATGCACTCCGTGTTGGTTTTCTCCCTGCCCCACCTCACTTCTTAGCCGCCCCACACCAGAGCTTCCTCTCACCCCCTCTTAAAGGATTTGCACCCAGGTCCTGTCTCAGGCTTGATGTGGACATTCGTAATTGAAGGGTGACAAATGCTGAGGGTAACGTGGACAGGACCCAGCCCAGCCATGGGGCTTGTGAGCAGCAGCCCTTTAGGACCCCCCTATGGTCCTAAGAATGACCTTGTACTTCTCCCTTGGGACTCATGTGGCCTGGAGCCCTGCCAGAGCCTCTTCCAAGGACACTGAGGGTAACTGCAGAAGGGGAAGTTGAGGCAAGTGTGGTGGGAAGGGGAGAACATGGGGCCCAGAGCTGGGTGTGAGCCCCATAGCTCTGTTACATGATTTGGGGCAAAGTTACTTTTCTCTCCCCAGTGTTTTCTTCTCGGGGATCATCACAGGATGTGTCATCTGGACAGGGACACAGGGCACGTGAGGGGGACATTAAATCATTACATCAGAACCACGGGCATGAGCTGGGGATATGGGGTCCTCTGCCTTGTCTGCTGAGTGGGGGTAACGACACTGCCTTTGGGTAACCCGCACTAAGCCTGTGTGACTATTACAATCCCTGTGCACACAGCATGAGGTGGGGCGCCATCATCACCCCATTCGACAGATGAGTAAACTGACACCGAGGGGAGTTCATGACTGGCCCAGGCTCCAGAACTCACTCAAGTCCCGGTACATGTTTGGTGTTCTTGACCATGACGCAGCAACGGTGGGGGGAGGGACAGTGCTGCTGGCCCTGCCTGGCTTTGGGCTATACTTACCGATGACGTCATCCCGTCTGTCCTCACCACTGCCCTAGGAGGTCCAGACACGACGATCCTCTCCACTTGGGAATTCCTCCCGGCATTCCTGGAACGAGGCTCTAGCAGTGCCCAGGGCAGTGGTCTTGGAGCCTTCCGGGGGCATTCTTGGGGCTCCCCGGAGTCATGGAGGGGACCGTCCTCATGGAGCACGTGGGTGGGCTGAGTCCACATGAGTCGTGCTTTCAATATGAAGGTAGAAATTGAGCCTCTTAGTTTTCCAGGCAGTAAAACTATTTGTTTAAAATAGCTCCTGCTTAGCCCATGCTCACGGATAAACATAAATAAATCATACCCCTTCGCCATGAATTATGCATTAAATACGTATCTGTAAAACTTCCCCGTCAATGGTAGGACTTGGAACATATGGGCTTTTAATTGGACACTAAATCAATTTTCCTATCTCCATTGATGGAATTTAAAAACGATTCCTAGCTTTATTTCAAATGTCTGTCCTTGTTACACGATTAAAAAAAATAAATAAATAAAACCCTGCCTCAAATCCCTGTTATCTGGATCCCCACGGCGTGCGCTTACTTTCCATCATTCAAATTTCGGCCCAGGCACTGCTGATAGTGAGATTAAAACGGTTCTCGGCGAGCAGAGCGGCACAGTGTTCTGACAGCATCGGAGAGGTAGAAAAGCAAGCGGATTACTGAGCAGTGTGTGCACGGGGTGTGAGCAGAGGCTCTGTGGCGGAAAGGTCTGGATGGGGAGGGAGGAAAGAAGAGTAGGGAGGTGGGCGAGGGACAGCGGTGGGCATGTGCTGGGGGGGGAGGTGAGACTGTCCCATCTTTGCCACGTTCTTCAACGATGTCAGGGCATTTTACTCATTCTTTTGTCCTGCAAGGCGTTGGCTCCATTCCACAGGTGAGGGAACTCAGATTCAGCAAGGTCATGGGATTTCCCCAAGGTCGTACCACCAAGTGGCAAAGCCAGGGTTCTTCCCCCAAGGGTTCTGGGTCCTGAGCACTTGCTTTTTCTCCAAGGAGGAGGAGGTCTTGATGCTCCATTGTGTAAAATCTTGGAGCCACAGTCCCCTGGAAGATGACAAGGTATCCCTGCTTCATGAGTTGTGGGGAGCAGATGAATGAGAATCCACTTTGTTGGTGAGTTTCCTATGTAAATGTTATCGTTTCTCTGGGTATCTCTGGGGTAAGATATAAGATCTATCTTTGGAGGGGATGAGCTCTCCGTCAATGGAAGTAATCAAGAGCAGCCTTCTGGTAACTCCTCTGGATATTACTGAATGAACTAGACATCCTTATAAGTGCACTAACAGTAGTAGCTTAGGCTCTATGTCCAGCCACAGGGGAGAAAGAATGTTCTTCGGGGTCCCTTCAAATCAGAGCCCTTTGCACATCACTTAGGATATTTCTTCCATTCACCTTCATACTCGGGCAGTGTCAGGTATGTAAAGAACAAGCCAGAGAGTCGAAATGGTAAAGGCCCGGCTGTGACTCTCAGCTGTGTGACTGGAGGCAGGTTCCTATGCATCTCCAAGACTCAGTTTTCAATCTGTAAAATGGGGGGATAAAAGTACTCACCATCTCTTATGACACATACATGTATCTCCCAAACTCACATGTTGATGTGAGAACCTCCCAGGACCTCAGATTGTGACCGTATGTGGAGATCAGGCCTTTACAGAGCTGATTGAGGTTAAACAAGGTTATATGGGTGAACCCTGATCGAATCTGACTGGTGTCCTTCTAAGAGGAGGAAATTTGAACGTGGTAGGCACCAGGGATGCACACACATGGAGAAAGAACCATGTGAGGTCACAGTGGGAAGATGGTCAGCCAAAGAGAGAGGCCTGAGGAGAAACCAGCCCTGCCAGCATCTTGAGTTTGGACTTCCTGTCTTCAGAGCTGTGGGGACATAAATTTCTGTTTAAGCCACCAGGGTGTGCTCTCGCAGAAGACTCATATGCCATCTCAAAGTGCTGTTACGGGAATTCAGTAGGTCAAGGTATATATTTGACCCTCTCCCGGAGAGGCCCAGAGAGGCAGAGAGAGTATCGGGAGGTCACACAGCAGGAGAGTGGCCAAGTTATGACTCTGAGCCCCTTGGGTCCCGAGTCTTTCTGCTGTACGGGTGTGTGTTCCTCTTGCAGCACTGTCACTCGTTGTGGACTCCTAGCTGCTCCCAGGAGGGCCTCTCTACCCCGGAGGTGGAAGCTTCTGGAAGTGGCTGGCAGGCTGGGCGTTCACAGAGGAACCGGCCTGCCAGGGGCCCGATGCTTATAGTTCCTCATTATTTCCATTCTGAGCTTCTGCAAATTGAAGACTCAGCAGAATGAGGCTGAAGGAATTTTCTTGACTCCTGAAAGGTACTCTTTCTGAATCGGTTCTTTCGAGACCATGACCTGAGGCCCTCGGATTCTTCCCGCAGGCAGGCTGAGGGAGGCAGCCCGCGCGGCTTCACACTGAACACGGCCCAGGGCTCCCTACATCCCTTGCGTGGACTCACCAACCCGGGAAGGGTAAGGCAGAGCAACAGGGAAAGTGGCTTCTTAGACCAGAGCGAGGGTCCTGCAAATGCAAATCTTCTGGGCAAAAGGCATGCACTGAGCTCCCCTGGGCTCTCGCCTCTCATCCTCCTAAAACCTCACACTAACCCAGACCAACGTGGGCACTATTATGTGCGTTTTTCAACCGAATAAAACCGAGCATCGCAGAGGTGAAACGGAACGTCCCAGGTAAGAGAGCAAGAGGTAAACTGCCTCTTTCCTCGTTTGGCACTTAATTTAGATGGAGCCTTATCTTTTATTTAACTGTTTTGGAGAAGCAGCAGGGTGCACAGGTTAACAAGGATAAGCTTTCGAATCGGGAGAGAAACGTGGGTTTGGATCCTGGCTCTGCTTCCTACTAACGTAATCTACTAGCTACTTCACAGCTCCGAGCGGGTTCCCTCTTCTGTAAAATGGGGATGAAAAGGGAACTTAACCCGTGGAGTCCTTTGGGGGAGAATGATGTTTTTCAAGTAGGAAGAACACTTCCTGCACATGGTAAAGGTTTAGGAGTGCGGAGCCTGCCTTGTCCATGTGCCCATCTGCGGGCTTGCTTCTGAAGAAGGCGGGGTTGGCCCTCTGGGTCTCGGATCTGTGGTTGCAAATGCCAGCTGTGTGGCTTTGAGCAAGACCCGCACATTCTCTGAGTTTTAGCTTTTATGCAAGTTTTGTCCAATGCGGATATGAAGTTCGGCTCTGCTGGCTCCATGGGAGGTTTGTGGGGGCTCTGAGGGCTCCGAGTGCCCGGGACATCCCCCAGCAGCCAGGATAGTTTTACTCCAAGTGCGCTGGATGACGGATGGATTAACTCAGTCTACGTGAATATTTCTTAAAAACCCCCAAGTGCTGTAGAGGTGCGAAGGACTTCTAGATCAACAGCTGATACCAGGAGGGAAGGAGGATTAGAGGAAATTGTAAGTGAGGAGAGGGACGCCTGCTTGAGCATCTCATGGTGGTCCCTGAGAGTCAGACCCGAAATCGGACGGTTTGGCTTGATTCCCCGAGTAGTCACTTTCCAACTGAGGTCTCAGATACACGGCCTGTCCTTCCTGGGACTTTGTTTCCCCAACTTGAAAAGTGCACCAGTGTTACTTCTATCACAAGGCTGCCGTGAGGATTAAGAAGACGGTAACCGTGAAGTGTGCCACGGAGCCCCGTGCACAGCGAGGACTCAGTCTCGTCATCACCACTGTCCCTGGTGCTGAACGCTGTGCTGGGGGTGTTCTTTGGAAACTAGCATTTCTTAAAGTTGTTTTTTTTTTTTAAGATTTCATTTATTTATTTATTTGATGGAGATCACAAGTAGGCAGAGAGGCAGGCAGAGAGAGAGGGGGAAGCAGGCTCCCTGCTGAGCAGAGAGCCCGATGATGTGGGGCTCTATCCCAGGACCCTGGGATCATGATCCGAGCCGAAGGCACTGAACCACCCAGGCACCCCTAAAGCTTTTTAAAATTTGTATTTTTATTCATACATTTTGAATTCTACAGTAATGCAAGAAGGAGATGATGCCATGAGGATGCTCTGGGTGTTTACAGAGGAGGCTCCAAGGCTTAGGGAAATGGAGTAACCAACCCACGGAGGCACAAGTGCAAAGTGGGGGAGCCTCAGTTTGACCCCGGGGCTCTCTGACTCCAAAGACCTTGCTCCTTGATGCAAGGACGGGAGCCGAGGAGGAAGGAAAGCAAAGACGGGGGACGACAACGGCCCACGCAAAGGCAGCTGCTGAGGCCAGTCTTGGGTCACAGCGGAAAAGACTTCAATTGCTCCGAGCAAACTGCCAGATCTGTGATATTTTAAATGCTTTCCTTTTTTAAAAGAGTCTATCAAGACTTTTGCAATTTTTTGACCTCGGGAAGGCTCCTACAAAGTCTTTGGAGCATGGCCTGTGAGGAAAAGATCTGATTTTCAAGTCTCAGTTGGAAGCAGGGAGACAAAGTGGTCCTTGGTGTTGGTTCGCCAAAGAAAGGTCTTCCTTTACTGACCACCCACCCTTGACAAGCTCTCCATGAGTGGATCCGTGCAGGACATCCTGACAGCGCCGCGTGCTGCCTTTGGAGTCCCCTGAGTCAGGCCAACTGGTTTGATTTTTTCCCCCATAGCTGTTATGTATCGAGATTTACCATGACTGAAGGCTGTGGCCACAGGCATTAATTATAACCTATGTTACGGTGTACAGCGACAGTCTTTTTGGAAGCATGTTTGAAAGCATAACAGGAGGCTGTTTCCCTGCTTTCGTTCAGAAATGTAAACAGAGAATGTCCCTGCATCAAAGTGTTGAAAAAAGGGGATTTAAAGGCTCTGTGTCCACTTCCAAGAGACTGCCCCGAGCCTGGCTCGGAGTTCAAGTGCGATGTCGCCACCTCCACGCACTGGGCCTTCTAGAGTGGAGGGGCTGACTCAGTATGTAGGCTGTGTCTTCTTTGTGCCAGGGACTTGGGCTAATTCCCTGAAGTTCACGAGTCCCTGTAAAGAAGGCACTGATAGTCCCCAGTTCCTGGTGGGGAGACTGGATTCTGGGTCAGGGAAGGGACTTGCCCTAGGACACACAGTGGGCAAGGGAAAGACGTACACTTGAACCCAGATGTGGACGTAATGTTTCTTGGCCCTGAAAGGAACTAGCCAGGTGGGCAGCTGAGTGGGCACTGGGGCAGGGGTTCCGGCTGTCCCGACCAGCAGCGGCCTCTGGGGAACAATATTATGCAGCATCCTCTTTCAATTGGGAACTGATTCTAGAAGCTGTGATTGGGTACTAGGTAGGGGGAAGGGGGAGATTCATTGCTTTCCTGCCTGATCTGTAAATCCCAAGTGACTTGGGATTCTGGCATAGGATGCTGGAGGAAAACCCCAGTATCCTGGACACTCATAGCTGGGAGAAAGTAGGAGGGCAGCAGCTGGGGCCATCTGGAGGGCCTAGACATCTCCATTGGAGGGTACAGTTATGTTGCCAGATGTTTTAAGAATAAGAGGAGGATTTGAATTGTACCCCTAATGATATAAGTATCCACTTTGTTTCTACCTAACTTGCTGACTTTTTTTTTTTTTTTTAACTGGATGCGGTTTTTCGGTAATAGGATTTGAGCGCATGGGGAGACATTTTGAGACCATAAGTTAATGTGGGTCAGAGTTCCTCTATGAAATCTTTGTAGTAAGTCTCCACAGAGTGTGTTTAAGAGCTCTGATTCTGACACTGGAAGACCTGGGCTGGGATCTCGGCTGTTCCAACCCAACAGTCACGCCTCCTCGGGCCAAATGCTTAATCACCCCTGGCCTTGGTGACCTCATCTCTAACATGGGTAGAATGGCACGTAGCTCCCACAATAAATACAGGAAGGAAGGGAGAAAGGCGTGTTAAATGCTGGGCTTGGCATCTGGCATCTGGTAAGATGAGCATTAGATGTGTTGGCTCTTGTTATTTTTGATACTTTCAAGGACTCAGGTTTTGAAGTCAAGATGGATTTGTGCTCCGATAAAGCTGTGTCATTTGCTCGGCAGCAGAAGAGTGAGTTAATAACCCGCTCTGAACCCCAGCCTCCCTAATGCGACAACAACAACTATAAACACATCACTTGTAGGCCTCTTGTTAATTTCCATGAAAGGCAGAGCTCGTTACGTGCTTTAAAAAACTCCCTGAACCCTGGAAGGACTAAATGCGTCCTTGGTATTATTTTCCTTACTCTCTGGGTCTTGCTGGAGAAGGAGCCTAAAACCTCAAGGTTTAAGGAAGTACCGAGGGTCAGTGAATGTGCAGGGAATAGGAAGGTGAACGGTCTGCGTTCTTAGCACTGTCTGAAGAGCCCAAGAGACCTTCTGGGCGGTCCAGTGTCCTCCCGGCAGCAAGGAAGATGGCGTGGGTGACACACAGTTTGCTGTTCGTACCTCAGTGGGGCTCCGGTCACTGGGAGGAGGGCCACGGATCTGAGGCACAGCAGGGAGGCCGGCTGGAGAAAATTCTGCCCATCTTCCTGCCGTTTGCCAGACATCTCAGCTCAAGAGTCACCTTTGGAGGAGAGGAGGATCCCACGGGGGGATGCATGGTCCTGTTGAGAAGAACAATGCATCGCGTAAATACAGACCGGGCTTCTACGGGATCCCTATTAACCACCTGCGGATAAGGACATGACATGGGATGGAGTGAGGGTTCTAGCTTTAAAGGGGCATGAACCCAGCAGGCCCACTCCAGGGCAATTATTTCTGGAATACCCTTGAGGATTTTGGTCTTTACAACTCAACATCTGAACCGTGTTGAGGGTATTGGTAGGGCGCGCGTGTGTGTGCGTGTGTGCACGTCTGTGCGTGCGTGTGTGCACGTCCGTGCGTGCGAAAACTCAGTTATTTTCAATTCCTGCTCCCTGGAGCTTCTCCTCTCTTGGCAGGAGCCCTCAGGGGCCACTTGGCAGATGGCTGCTGGTCCTTATCTGCAAAGAGCTGTCAGTCACGAGGCAACTCGGGGCTGACAATGTTCCACGAGGGTCCTCCTGCCATCTCAGGGCAATCGGATCTAGGAGGCTCCAGAGAAAAATTTGAAAACGAGAAACAGACTCAGACACATTGTAGGTTCTTCATCTGACATGTTCCCAGAAACCACTAAGGTGGCTTCTGCCGCACACGGTTGTCTAACAGCACTAGTCACAGCACAGCGGCGCTCTCCCTGAATGCTAGGGCCACCCCCGCACAGCAGGTTCAGTTACCTTGGGACTGAGCTTGGAGGTCAAGGGCCTTCATCAAGGAAGGTCTGTCCTGCATGAGTTTGGGGATGGCCGAAGGGAAGCCAAATTTAAATGAGTTACGTTCAAGAGAGCGGAGAAGCAATTTTAATACACAAAATCTCATAGAACGGGGTGCTGAGACCTGGGGTCTGAGGTCCCTGTAGGGCCAGTGGCTTTACGGCAATCACGATGGTGATTATTTACTTGTCAGTTCACGCAAAAGAACAAAACAAAACAAATAAACAAAAAGACACCAAAAACCATACGTTGAAAACCTGCTTTGTACCGGGTCCTGTTCTCTGCCCTGGGATTGCAGGTCTGTGGCGAGAGTATGAGCTTAGTTAATCTGAAGCTTAACTAACGAAGCAGGCACTGCCTTTCCTTTAAGACGAGGAGTCTGAGCTGTAGAGGAGGTACGCAGTTTCTTCAAGGTCAACAGACAGAGCTGAGATTGAACCTGGCTCTGATTCACTTTGGTGACTCAACCCTTAACTGGGTACATAAGGGCCAAAGGTGGCCCTTGATTATGTTTGTTTGACTCTTTGTTTTTTTAAAATTATTTGCCACTAGCTCAAAAAAAATGGAAGATTTTACAAAACTCCGACCTCGTAACTCCTCCTAAAAAATACGACTCTCGGCGAACACTCCATCTTTCCACCTGGCAACACTGTGTGGTCACTCATCTATGTCACCTGCTTGGGCCCTGCAGGTACCTGGGATTTCAACCTATGGTCGAAACCACACTGGCAGGTAGGTGGAGAGGGAAGGGGGATCCATGCCCGCATGTGTTTTGAACATTTTCCCCTTTGGATCCTCTACGGTGGGCAACATGACCCAATTTGACCTTGAACTCGACCAACCCGTCCTTGGGCTTAAAGGATGGCAGACTTCATTGCCCATCCCCGGGACTTCAGAGGTGTAGAAAAGGCAGGAGTCAAGGCTTCCTTAGAAACCAGTGAAAAGGCTCAAGCATTCTCTCCACATCTTCCTTTAGCTGTTAAAAGGTTCTGAGTTCCAGAATTCCTGTAGGTATTGTGAAGCTGGATGTCAAAAATCTATCACAGCCATGATTCCAGTGGCCGGAGGGAAGAAAGCCAGGCAAAGAGCCCCCCGTCCCCAACCCCTTGGCAGAATTCTGACTTAACAAGGCTGATTTATGTCTCTGTGTGCTACAGGTTACGGGCTACAGTAGCATCGTCTTCCGTGCACATAAATAATGTATCATTTGTGTTAAGTCTCTGTGCTTGCTTTTCAGTCCTTGGGGAGGCGGAAGGACAAAGAAATCAACCTTACACAGATACTTAGAGGATGCACAGCTCTACCCTTCTTGCATTTAATGTAGCGTCTGGCCCCCTCCTGGAGAGAAGTCCTAGGAGAATGCTTTTACCTACTGTTGGGGATTCAGTGTGGCTGCCAGTTAAAGACCATAAACTCACTGCTGGGTGAGCTCTACCCCCCCAACTGGGAGCACCTGTTACATGCTATGTTGGAAGCTTTCTATTCATCACCTCCAAACTTTATAACATAACCCTCGGTGGTTGGTCCTACTGTTTACACTTTGCAAGTGAGGAAGAGTTTATGTGCCAGAGGCTGCAAGCTCGAGAAAGAGTCATTGTTGCTATTCTAGAAGCTCCCACCACATATGTAGCTTCTCCAGCAATTTAAACTAAACTGTCTGGGCTGCCCAAGAGTACAATTTGGAAGAGCTCCATCTACCTCATCTCCTAATTATCCCATGAAAATCTGAGTCCAGGAGACTTCAAGCATTCATCACTGGAAAAGGTTTGGGCAGCTTCAAGAAGGGCAGGCTTACGAATTCATTTAGAATGAGCGTGGTGAATCAGGGAGCTAGTGGGTGGTGGTGGGCCACTCCCCACTCCTGAGATCAACCTCCCTCCCTGCCCCCCACCAACTAGGCATAAGCCCCTCTCCCTGACGGTGCTTTAATTAGGCAAAGCACAGAGAATGCGTTCTGCAAATTGCTAAATGGTTTAGTGGCTGCTCTGCATTAAGAAATGTTAACCTTTTATCCGGAGGAGCTCAATTAGCATGAGTTAACCAGTGGTTAATAATAATAATAACACGGAATGATCGCTGAATGAAAGGCTTTTATTTTCATGTCACAGAGATCATTTGTTAAGTGGGAAAAGGCTTTGGTTTATCTCTAATTGAAGAGAGACGAGAATGCCGCGAGTGGATCTCAAGATGAAAGGGGAGTGGAGGAGGGTGCTTTATGAAATCTCTGCGGCTCAGGATGGAAGCAGGGGCCAAGTACATCCTTCTTCCTCTCTGTTTTCTTCCCCTTGTGTATTTCGGATTCACCACTCATGGCTGCCTCTCTCCAGGGCTTGGGGCATGAACAGACACAAGGAGTCTTGGCTCCAGAAGCTCAATGGAATGTCACAGTCTTGAGTAGCAAGAACTGAAGAGGGAGGGTGAAGAGTAAGGGGCTTTTCTCGGTTCTGAACAAGTCAGGAGCAGAGATGTGAGTGAGAGAGGTGTAGATCTCAGGCAGGTGAGGCGCCTCCTGACCCAGTCGTGGGGGGAAGCGAAAGGCTCCCATTTCCCGACCACCTGCTCTATGCTGGGCTCTCAGTGTTTCAGAGACATGGTGCAAAGTGTTCTTATCCAGAAGTTACGGATAAGAAAGCGGAGACTTGTTAATCCCTGGTGTCCCAGCTAAAGAAAAATAGAGCTGGATTCAAGTTCAGGTCTTTTTCTGTGATTTAGTTCCCTTGAGCCTTTTAAGGGATGCCTTCAGCTAGAGGTGTGCCCTGTTCTAACCTTAGCCATAAAAGGAATAAAGTATGGACACATGGAGAAACAGGAGTGAATCTCAAAAACATCAGGCTGAGCGAAAGAAACCTTACAAAAAGAGTGCATGTGCATAATTCCATTTGTACAAAGTTCTAGAATGAAGATGACTAACTGAGAGGAGAAAGACTGAGAGTCGTGTTTGGGGTGGGGGTGGACTGGGCAGGGACATGAGAGAATGTTCCAGGGGATAATGATGTTTCATTTTTTGATAGGAGCTTGAGTTACACAGATGAATGCATATGTCAAACCCGGTGTATGGCTTTGCTGGGGCTGCCATAGCCAAGCAGAACAGCCTGAGGAGATTAAGCAACAGGAAGTTATTGTCTGGTAATTATGGCCGCCGGCAGTTCAAGATCAAGGGGTCGGCAGGCTTGGTTTCTTCTGAGGCCTCTCTCCTGTTCTTGTAGATGACCATCTTCTCTCTGATTCCCCTCTGTAGGTGAGTGTGTCTTAATTTCCCTTCTTTTGAGGACACCAGTCACACTGAATCAGGGCCCATCCATAAGACCCCATTTTAACTAAATTACCCCCCCTTTTTTGTTTAACATTTTATTTATTTATTTGACACAGAGAGAGAAAGAGAGAGCATAAGCAGGGGGAGCAGCAGAGGGAGAGGGAGAAGCAGGCTCCCCATGGAGCAGGGAGTCCGATGTGGGGCTCGATCCTAGGACCCTGGGATCATGACCAGAGCTGAAGTCAGACGCTTAACTAACTGAGCCCCCCAGGCACCCCTAAATCACCTCTTTAAAGATGGTGTCCCCAAATACAGTCACATCTATGGAACCGGGGGCTAGGACAATTCAACATATGAATCTGGGGGAGTCACATACAGCCCTTAACAAGCAGCAAATGTACTCTTAAGATGTGTACACTATGCTGCATGTAAATTTTCATCAAAAGAAAAAAACCCGAGAACAAATATTGAAGTTAATGATGTGTATGCTGAAGTATTTAAGGGGAAGTGTACTGATATTTGCAATTTACTTTGAAATGCTTTGGAACATAAGACAGATGAATGGATGGACATATAACAGGATAGTTACATGATAAAGCAAATAAAATAACATTTTAACGGTAGAATCTAGGTAGCGAGTATATGGTTTTTGACTTTAAAATTCTTTCAACTTTGCTACGTTTGAGAATTTTTATAATGAAATTGGAAAAATATTAATGGATCATCTAATCTGTGTCAGGCACTGAACAAGGTGGTAAGAATTAAAAAATAAGGGGCACCTGGGGGGTTCAGTGGGTTAAGTGTCTGCCTTCAGCTCAGATTATGATCTCAGGGTCCCGGGATCAAACCTCGCATCGGGCTCTCTGCTCAGCGGGGAGCCTGCTTCCCCCTCAGTGCGTTCTCTCTCTCTCTCTCTCAAATAAATAAAATCTTAAAAAAACAGTTGAAAATGAACAATACAGATGGGATTTCTGTCTTAATCCATTTGAACTGCTATACCCATAGACTGGGGAGGCTTACACAATAAACACTTGCTTTCTCCTAGTTCTGGAAGCTGGAAGTCCAGGACCAGTGTGTTGGAAGATCCCATGTCTGGTGAGAAACTGCTTCCGTCTCACCGTGTCCTCACATGGCAGAAGGGGTGATGGAGCTCTGTGGGCTCTCTCCTGTGAGGGCACTAATCCCATTCCTGGGGGCCCCACCTTCATGATGTCATCACCTCCCAAAGGCCCCAGCTTGGGGTTTAGGATTTCAACATGTGAATTTGGGGAGGACACAAACACTCACTCCAAACTAGTCTCAATTCCTCATGAGGCTTGCATTTTGGAGTAACTTGTTAGCACTTGTGGTTTCCAGGGACGCATCCAGCGGCCTGTTCATTCATGAGTCAGTCAGACTTGGCCCGACCTCCACATGGACCAGGCGCTTCACATTTAGCTGCTCGGTGAACACTAGCCCATTGCTTCTCTGCCTCCACTTGGATGATGAATGTCACGGCAGCTTCTAGCTGGGCAAAGATAAATCACTCCAGGTCCAAGTGGTAAACCACAGAAGTAACAGCCATTTATATACACTCCAGGAGTCCCTCGTGAGCACTCCTTTGCTATTTATGATGCATAGTGATGAAAGTTCAAGGCAAAAATGGAAGTGGTGGCTTTATTTTATTACCGTCGGCATACCACCAAAGAAACCCACATGGAAATGCACATCGGAGAGCCAGTTGGGGAGGAAAACACCATGACACAAAATTCATCACGGAGAAAAACGGGCAACCACACAAAGCCGTGGCAATATTTCCATTACTGGTGGACAGCTTCTGAATCGGAACAAAGGGATTTTTCGATGCTCTCTGATGACGTCCAGGCTTACAGTCCACAACGTGGTGAGAAAATGTTGCACCAATCCAAGTCCTGATAATAGGAAAGAAAAATCAGGGGTGCCTGGGTGGCTCAGTTGTTAAGTATCTGCCTTCGGCTCAGGTCATGATCCCAGGGTCCTGGGATCAAGCCCCACATCAGGCTCCCTGCCCAGCGGGAAGCCTGCTTCTCCCTCTCCCACTCCCCCTGCTTGTGTTCCCTCTCTCGCTGTGTATCTCTGTCAAATAAATAAAATCTCTTTAAGAAAAAAAAAAAGGAAAGAAAAATCATTCTTCTGCCAGTGTTTACATTCAGGGGATTTGGAAAACCTGGGCTGGGCTGGAAAAACAAATCCTTGCACGATGAAGTCTGAGTTTTTTGTGATGTTGTAACCTATGGGTTTGAATTCCGATTTTCCCCAGGTGCAGTTAGGCAAGACGCTTTGTCTCTTTAAGTCTCTTTCTTTACCTGTGAAATGGGGATAGAACTACCCATTCAGAATGTCCTAAGAATTTGAAGCAAGGCATGGCCGATACTTACTGCATCCTTAGTTTTTAGTCCGGTTCATCATTAATGTTCAGAAAGTGGTAGGGACGATGATGATGGTGATGCTGCTGCTGATATGATGATGGTGAAGGCAATGATGACGGTGATGATGGTGAGGAGGATGATGACAGTGATGAAGACTGTGATGATGGTGATGATGATGGTGAAGGCAATGATGGTGATGATGGTGATGATGATGATGATGAAGACAATGATGGTGATGATGGTGATGACAGTGATGAAGACTGTGATGATGGTGATGATGATGATGACAGTGATGAAGACTGTGATGATGGTGGTGACGATGGTGGTGATGATGATGATGAAGACAATGACGATGGTGATGATGATGATGATGACAGTGATGAAGACTGTGATGATGGTGGTGACGATGGTAGTGATGACGATGATGAAGACAATGACGATGGTGATGATGATGATGATGACAGTGATGAAGACTGTGATGATGGTGGTGACGATGGTGGTGATAATGATGATGAAGACAATGACGATGGTGATGATGATGATGACAGTGATGAAGACTGTGATGATGGTGATGATGATGATGAAGACAATGACGATGGTGATGATGGTGATGATGATGATGATGAAGACAATGACGATGGTGATGATGGTGATGATGACAGTGATGAAGACTGATGATGGTGATGACGATGATGAAGACAATGACGATGGTGCTGATGATGACAGTGATGAAGACAATGACGATGGTGATGATGATGATGATGACAGTGATGAAGACTGTGATGATGGTGGTGACGACGGTGATGACGGTGATGGTGACGACCACCATGGCAACGCTGACCATTACACCCACTACGATGGTGAAGAAGAGCCAGAGAACATGCAGTTGGAAACTGCCTGAAGCAAACCAGAAGTCAGCTACTCTGTCTCTTGAAGAGTGAAATGGCACGGAATCCGCCAGGCTAGTCTGGACCCAGGAACTGTTCTAAAGGCTTGAGTTTCGGCTGAAGAGAAGCAACAGAAGGAGACCATCTGATGGCCACGGTGCATGTGATTTCTCCTCCAACAATCGTCGGTCTGCTTGACCCACAGCGTGCCGCATGCCATGGGTTGGGACCAGAGGCACCGCAACTTACACAAGCTTCCGGAGTCCACTGAAAGAATCCCAAGTCGGGTTTTGCACTTTTGGATACTCCCACAGTTTCATATTATTTGGGGGTGTCTACCTCTTAAAGAGAACGGGGATTTGTTACTTTAATATGAATATTAATAATGACTTATTAAAACTTGATTCCCTTTTAATCTCCAGCACATAGAGAATTCTTTGGTGCCTATTGGATGTCAGATCAGATTAGAAACGTCTCTCTGATACTGATTAGTTAGCATTTATAATACTATGTTCTGTTTGGAGCGGCACATGTTAACAGTGAAACTTTCATTCCTACGCATGGATGCATGAGGGAAAACGAACAAGCCACTCTATTTAAAAAATAATGTGGGGGCGCCTGGGTGGCTCAGTGGGTTAAAGCCTCTGCCTTCATCTCAGGGTCCTGGGATCGAGCCCCGCATCGGGCTCTCTGCTCAGCAGGGAGCCTGCTTCCCTCTCTCTCTGCCTGCCTCTCTGCCTACCTGTGATCTCTCTCTGTCTGTTAAATAAATAAATAAAATCTTTTTTAAAAAAAAGTTTAAAATAAAAAAATAAAAAAATAAAAAAATAAAACGTGGAGTGTATCCTGTCCTTTGCTCTATAGCAATGAATCTTTGTAAAGCCCCGGCAAGGTCGTTCCAGATGTAACCCAGCGACTGGGTTTGCCATTCACTTTCCCAAGCTGTTTATTTGCTTCTCAAGAAGCCACCTTTGTTCTAGGGCGAGTTTGGCTCAAAAGGGGAGTTTTCAGTAACATTCCACACGCAAGAATGTTATAAGGTTTCCCGATTTCTTTCTGATTATTGCAATCTGTGTGGCAAGTGTTGTATCTAGGGGATGTTTATCTCTTAGCATTCAAGATTTACAGCATCATTACGACTGAGCCAAGACCCTTCTGAAGGGTCGCGCCCAACACCCCACCCATCACGAGATGCTGCAGCCCGACAGGTAGCAACAGGCACCGTTGCCAGCCCTGTTCGTGTGCCAGGCACTGTTTTCCCTCACGCCCGGGAGCCCAGTGCCCGAGGGGACCCTCTGGAGATCTCTGGGGCAGGTCTCCGCTCTGGTCTATCCTGCAAACTCGAGCTATCTTCTATTTGTGAACTCACGGCTCCGTCTTTCAACTGTGAGAGTCCCTGAGGCTCTGCCTGGCTCCCCCTCCCCCAAGGCCATGAGGACCATAGGGCTGACCTCGTTCATTCGTTTCTGGCCCCACAGGGACTAACTGTCTGCTGTCCGTTGTCTCTAAAACCACCGTTTCTTATACCTTGTCTGGTCTATCCGCCCCGTGTTTTTCCATCTCAGCCAGAAGCCGACTCAGGAGTCACAGAGTGTAGGAGTATTTTCCAAGTTAGGAGCCAATAAAGATTTGTTGATTTGGTTACATTTTCAATTTTACTGAAACAAACTGCTTTGTGGATTTCTTCAGAAACCATCCCAGGAAAAGAGTCTCTGAAGGAAGCTTCAAGGTCATTGTGCTCTGTCCTCTGAGGAGCTCACAGACACATTACGGATGTTAGATTCTGCTGTTTGTGGCAGGCTTTTTAAAAACACACGAAGGTGGTGGCGCCTGGGTGGCTCAGTGGGTTAAAACCTCTGCCTTCAGCTCAGGTTATGATCCCAGGGTCCTGGGATCGAGCCCCGCATCGGGCTCTCTGCTCCATGGAGAGCCTGCTTCCCTTCCTCTCTCTCTGCCTGCCTCTCTGCCTACTTGTGATCTCTGTCAAATAAATAAAAATCTTAAAACACACACACATGAAGGCGTCGGGTATAAAATGACAGCGTCCCTTCCTGCCTTCACTGTCCTCATCTACGGGACGGCAGAGAAGTATATGGAAGGAGTGGAGTGCGCTGTGATGCTAAAACACCAGGCTCTCATGCTAGTTCCTCTACTTAGGCGCTGTGCGCCCCTAGACAATGTGCTTGGCCTCTCTGAATCTCTGTGAGATGCAGAGAAAAATGCCTCCTTGGAAGAGTGGTCGAGGGTTCCAGGGTTTGAAAGAGGCAATGCAATCATCTAAGGCTGTGGCCGGAGCATAGCGGGTGCTCGACAGATAGTAGCTTCTTTCTGGTATTAAAGTGAGATGGGGGGAAGCGGGGCGAGGGGGGGGGGCAGCCTGACCCCTGAAGAGTCTGGAACCCTGAAAGTGGGCAGACTGCTTCTGCGTGCCCTCCTTGGAGCTACTGAAGGGGCCACAGTACAGCTTGTCTCTGTGAAGGAAACGGCCGAGTGAGTCAGCCCCCCTCCTCGAGAGGGCAGGAATCGGGGCCCAGCCTGGTAGCAGGTACTGCGCGAAGCCAGGGAAAGGATGCTTCCTTGTCACTAAACTGCATCCGCCAAGACATGGAGCTTTAATAAGCCCTTCTGGGTTGGACTGCTCTGCTCCTGAGTCAGCTGCCCCAGATCTGCGGGCCTGGTGCTGCTGGCCATGCCTGGAACTTTCCTCTGGGTCCAGGGAAGTGAGCCTTTCAGCAATAACCCGTGCACGGGGTGATGCTGGATTGTGACGACAGTTACCTCTTCCCGAGTTCCTACTTCTGCTTGCCTCTGCTGTGTAATCTATTCAACAAGCATTACTGAGCCAATGCCCCCATGGCTACCCTGGGAGAAGTCAGATGATGTCACTCCCTCACTTCAAGACCCTTCAAAACCCCCTACAAACTGTTACACTTGCAATAAGATCCAAATTCCTAACCATGCCCTAAAAGTCCTTGCAGGATCGGACCCCTGCCCCAAACTAATTGTCTCCTGCCTCCCTCCTGCTTCCCCTGTTTCAGCCACACTGTCCTCCCCAGTTTTTGAACGCACGACTCTTTCCTGCCCCAGGACCTCTGCACTTGCTGTCTCCTTCCCACCTGGAAAAAGCTTCCACGCAATTTTGTATGCCTGACCTGGCCTCATCCCTCCTGTCTTGCTCAGGCGTTAACTGTGTCAAGAGGTCTTCTCTGGGCATCTAAAGTTGTCAAGCAAGTTGACATTGTGTTATTGGGAGCCATGGTTATTTCCATTTTACAGGTGACAAAACTGAGGTGTGGAGAACTGACAGAACCTGCTGAAGGACCCACAACTCAGGAGCATTGTAGTTGAGTCAGAAGGCATGTGACTTTTCCATTTTTTAATATTAGGTTTAATAAGAAGGGCCCCCTCCTTCTCTTCCCCATGCTGCTCCTCTTCCTTGTCATTAATGGCCCCGTTGATTCACACTGATTCTCCCTCCCCGAGTATGTATGGGACATACTCAGACCATGTTGGAACAGGGGGGTCAGCGAACTGCCCACGCCTCCCATCCTGCCCGCCAGTGTGCCTGTCCCTTCTCTTATTACCGACAGGAATGGAACAGCTCGAGTCGTGGAGAGGCCACTGCCAACACAAAACGTGCCTGCTTTCTAAAGCAGTCTGTGAAATAAAATGGGCAATTTCTTTCTCCAGGCCACCCCCGTACAATATAAAAAGAGATCTCAACTCCAAGTCCTAGGACTCCCTGACTCCAACCTTCCTGGTCTGTGGGGCCATCACTGTAGGACCCCCATCCATTTCCGAGCCCACTCAAGCCCAGATGCCTCTTCTTCTCCACATCTCCTTACTGCTACCAAGATGCATCAACAGAGGAGACCGTCAGTGCGGATGCTGCGAGGAGGTACACGGAGACGCAGTTCTCCTCCTGCTGAATCCCTGGGGCTGCTGGACTCCTGGGGGCGGTCAGAGTCAAGAGCATTGGATTGGGATCAGAAAAGCCCATACTCACCAGGGGAAGAAACTGAGAAGTGAATTTCTCCTCTTTCTTGGCCTTAGCTCCCTCATCTGTATTACTAGGTAATTGAAAGAAATAAAGGAGAAATACATTTGAAATTTCCTGGTATATACTGTACTGAGATCGGGGGCATAGAAAGGTGGCTAGAGGCATACGGACTCTATTTTTACTAATGAGGTTGGTTGATTATGGGCATTACTAACTTTCTTACTGCCTTGGATAAGCTCATCTGCAAAGTTGGGAGAGCAACAGAACCTTTGTCATCAGGTTATTGTAAGAATTACATGAGCTAATGCATAGAACGTCCTTTCAAGTATGTCTGGGATATAGCAAGCAATAAACAAATATTACTATTATGGCTGATACCAACATTTTGCAAAACTGTCAACAAATAATTTTTTTGGTTGTCATTCCCTCTGATTACATTCTGTCTTGCCAGGATGCCAAGATCTGTACCCATTGCTAGGATGGAAGGAGATTTGAATGACAGAGACTCATTTCCCCTCACCAACTCTGGACCCCTGCCTTATTATTCTGTTTGCTTAGGGTGAGTTGTTTCTCAGAGGACACCTTGTCCCCCCAGCAAGTAGGCCCCAACCTGACCATCTGGACAGGTCCTGACATACCAGATCCCAGCAGGGACCTCCAACCCACAATACCAGTGCTCAACGTAACTTGGAAAGAGAGGGAGTGGTTTCTTTGAGAAGACTGCCTTCACCATGAATCAAAATGTCACTAATCATTCCACATGCAGCCCTAAGAGGAGGAACTAGCTTGGATTAGCACCCCTTTCTATAAACACTATAGAACAAAACAAAACGTACGAATCAACCACTTTCACGCACTTGGGTGCATCAGTATCCCAAGTCTGGGATGCCTGAGTGCAGGCACGAACTCAGGAAGTGATGGTCTCACTCCATGCAGTGCTGCCTGTGGTCCAGAGCTGGCTCCTGGAGAGTGGAGTGGTGCTGCTGAGTCAATGAGGAGACATCAGAGTTCAGGGCTGCAGGAGAGGCAGCCACACAGAGAACACTCCAGAAATCTGTGCAGGGATTCCTAAGCCCTTGGGTGGAGGGCAAAGCTATGCATGATTTACCATGATTCATGCCCTGGGCAGAGAGGAGAACAGAGTTCTGGAGGTCAAGAAGTCCTCGGAGATGTTGGGATTCTGGTCGGCCCAGAGGAGGAGACCTTCTTGACATCATGGCCCACCAGCTAATGAACCAGGAAGTTTATTCCACAGCAATAAAGAACACCCCCCAGAGTATGGTCTACTTTAGACGTGAGCTGACCGAACAAAAACCCAGCCTGCCCAAGATCTGCCGAGACTACATTTGGAGGTTGGGTCCTTTTATGTTAGAGGGGCTCCAGAAACATCTTAAGCTTTTATAGATCTGTGCCTCTAGAGCATAAAACCAAGACTGCATGTGCTCAAGGTGACTAGTCAGCAAAAAGAGACGCTCCTTAGAGACCGAGAAATGAATTCCGAGTGTCTAGGCTTTTCTACTTTGATGTCCAGTATACACTATAAAATTATTAGGCATGCAAAGAAATGGGAAAATGTGAACCATAATCAAGACAAAATGTAGTCAGTACGAACCAGCACTGAGACATGATGGATACTGTGTAGAGAATATAAAGCATCAATTTCAGTATGCTCAAGGTCTTGAGGGGAAACACAGTTTTCATGAGTAAACAGATATGGAATATCAAAAGACAAGTGGAAATCACATAAAAGAATAAAATAGAAATTCTGAATTAAAGACGCGGTAATCAAAACTGAAAGTGTACCAGATGGATTTTACAACAGATTGGAAACCTGTTTATGATTAAAATCGCTCAGGAAACTTGAAACAGAAGGGAAGGTACATAACCTATTTGTTTAAAGGACATCTATGAAAGACATACGATTAGCACAATATTTGATGGTGAAAGAGTAAATGCCTTCCCCTCTAATATGAGCAACAAGAGAAGAGTATCTGACCAGTTCTACTAAATATTTTACTGGGTGGAGGAATTAGTGCAATAAGGCATCAAAACCAAAAACAAAAAATATAGAAATTTGAAAGAGATAAGTAAAAAAAAATTATTTTTTCTTTCAGATGACATGATCATCAAGGTGGAAAATCCTACAAAATTTCTGGAATTAATAAATGAATAGATAAAAAAATAAATAAAATAATAAATAAAATTAATAAATGAATTCAGTGAGGACACAGAATTCAAGGTCAATATACAAAATGATCTCTACTTCTGGGGCACCTGGGTGGCTCAGTGATTTAAGCCTCTGCCTTCAGCTCAGGTCATGATCTAAGGTCCTGGGATTGAGCCCCGCATCGGGCTCTCTGCTCAGCAGGGAGCCTGCTTCCCCTCTCCCTCTCTGCCTGCCTCACTGCCTACTTGTGATCTCTTTCTCTCTGTCCAATAAATAAAATATTTTAAAAAATCATCTCTACTTCTATTTACTAATAATAAGGAATTAGAAAATGAAATTTAGAATACTGACTTCAATCTAACATAACATTGTATGTTAACTAACTGGAACTAAAATGAAAACTTAAAAAAAAAAGTCTTAATATTAAAAAAAAACAAACCAAAAACCGAAGTTTTGCTCACAGCTATGTGACCTTACGTATTTATCTTTGAGATCTTTTATCGTGACTTTGGTTAAATGGATAATTATTTTTTCATAATAAAAAATGTTAGTTTCAGGAACATCAACAATAAAATACTTGGGAATAAATTCGATGAAAGATATGCAAAACTTTAGTATTAAAAGTAATAAGCGTTGTTAAGAGGAACAGAAGGAGGAGGAGGAGAGAGAGATCCCATTTGAGGACTGGTGTACTCAGCATTACTATGGTGACTCACTTCTAAGATGCTTCCTGGTGGTCTCCACATCCTGTTAAATATGCCTAGTGTGATCCTCTTCCTTAGTGACTTATTTCTAAGAAACAGAATATAGCAAAAGTGATAGGACAGTACCTGTGAGGTGAGGTTAAAGAAGACCATGCCTTCAATTTCTTCTAACTCACCTCCTTTCTCTCTTGCTTATTTTAATGAAATCATCCGCCATGTTGTGAGCTTCCCCAGGGGATGACCCACACGGCCAGGAACTGAGGGTGGCTTCCAGCCAACAGCTGGCAAGGATAAGGTTCTCAGTCGAACAGTTGGCGAGGACCAGAATCTGGCCAACAGCTATAGACTGAACTTGGGAATGGATTTGGTCAAATATGGAGGTGGCTGTGCCCTCGTGGGGGACCCTGAGCTGGAGGACGCTGCTAGGTCATGGCCAGATTACTGACCCACACAAACTGCGGGATTAGGAGTATCGTTGTTTTTGAGTTTTGCGATGATCTGTTGCACAGCAATATATACCTAATAAAATCATGTTTGTTCTCCCCAAACTTATCTATAGATTCAACATAATCTCAGTCAAAACCCAAGCAAGCTTTTTCGAGCGCAAAAAGCCTAGAATAGCCAAAACGCTTTTGAAAAAACAAGGGTAAAATTAGAGGAATTATAAGACTTGATTTCAAGACTTATTATAAAATGACAGTAATCAAGTCAGTGCAGTATTGGTGTAAAGATAGAGTCCAAAAATAACCCGCATGTATATAAGCAATTTTGGACAAAGGCATCCACATATTCACTTGGGGGGGATGTTTTTTCAAGAAATGGTGACAGAAAAGCAGGATATTTTGAACCTCAATCTCTGCCTCACATTGTACACAAAATTTCACTTAAAATGGACCACGGATCTGAATATAAAAGCTAAAAATATAAACCTTTAAGAAGAAAACAGGAGAAAAAAATTTTATGACCTTGAGGTAGGCAAAGATTTCTTAAGACTTAACACAAAGAACACTGACCATTAAAAAGAGGAGAAAATACTGGCAGGGCCTATCTCTGATAAAAGATTTGTGTCCAGAATAGGAAAAGAATCCTTACAACTCAATATGAGGTCAAAAATCCAATTAAAAAACAGGGAAACTATCTGAGGAGACACTTCATTAAAGAAGGTATACAAATAGGTAGTAAACACATATAAAGGTGCCCAACTGTCTTACTTGGTGGAAATAAGCAAATGAGAATCACAAGATGCAGATCTACCGGAATGTCAAGCATTAAACAGACTGAGTGCACCAAGTGTTGGTGAGCGTGTGGGACAGAGCTAACTTAACCATATACTTCTGGTGGGAATATAAAATGGGTCCAACCACTTTGGAAAGGACTTGTCACTGCATTTAACAGTTCAACATACACTGTCAAAAAACTCAGTGATTCCTTCTTTAGCTATTTTTACAGGAGAAGTGAAAATGTGAGCCTGTAGACAGACTTCTACAGGAATGTCCATACCAGCCTTATTTATAATAGTCAAAAAACCCCACAAACACCTGTCAACAGGTGAATGCAGAAACAAATTCTGGAGCAGCGCTCTACAATTAAAAGGTGCAGACTACATGCGGCAACATGGCTGGATCCCCAAAACACGCTGGGTAGAAGACACGTCACATCAAAAAGTAAATACTGCATGATTCCATTACAAGAAGTTCTGGAGTAAGTCAAACTACTTTTCGTTTTTTTTTTTCCTTTTTCTAAAAACATTATTTATTTCAGAGAGAGAGAGAGGAAGAAAGGGGGAGCATGTGAGTACAAGGGAGGAGCAGAGGGAGAGAGTAGACTCCCCACTGAGTGCAGAGTCCAAAGGGGGGCTTGATCTCACAACCCTGAGATCATGACCTGAGCCAAAATCAACAGTTGGAGGCTCAACCCACTGAGCCACCCAGATGCCCCTTTTTGTTCTTTTTCTCTTTTCTGGGGAGGGGGGATTCATTTCAAAGGGTCCCATGGCAATTTTCCAGAGAAAATGTTGCCTACTTGGTTAGGGTAATAGTGACTGTTGGGGAAATGCAATTTAAATCAAAATCTGATCCCAACTTAGAACACTTCTGCACAAAGGCAGAAGAGAAAGAACACGATTTTATCACTGAATAGCCACTAGCCCAGAAGGCAATATACATCACAGGCAATCTGGTAAGAGACTGCAAACAAAAACATCTCTCCATGCTCTCCGTACCCGCTGAGCAGGCACAACCCATGACTTACGTGTTCCCAAGATAAATGGTAACTATGCTCCGTAAGAGGACCTGACAGCACTGTTTATCACACACAGTCCGTCCTAGATTCACTGGTAACTGAGGTGGCCATCTGGGTGTGCTAATTGGCTTTATCCAGAGGAAAAATGAGCTTCTTATTCTGAGCCTTTATGATAGAAGGTAGAAGTGTGCTTGGAGGCGGGCTCCTACCCTCCCACAAGAAATGGGGAGATGGAGGCCCCATCTTCCTTGATGATGGGTATTTCAAAGAGGTGGTTCCCATGATTGTGAGAAGGACATCGCTGCTTCCTAAAGCTGGCAAGAGACTTATTTAGTCAATTTATGCACGATTCAGAGTCCGAGAAAGAACCTGAACCTACAAGCTTTCTAAAGAAAATTTATACGCTAAGAAAAGGGACTGGAGAGAAGTCACTTCCCTTATTCCTTTTTTTTTTTTTTAAAGATTTTATTTATTTATTTGACAGATCGCAAGTAGGCAGAGAGGCAGGCAGAGAGAGAGGAGGAAGCAGGCTCCCCGCCAAGCAGAGAGCCCGATGTGGGACTCGATCCCAGGACCCTGGGATCATGACTTGAGCCGAAGGCAGAGGCTTTAACCCACTGAGCCACCCAGGCGCCCCCACTTCCCTTATTTCTAACAGGGAGAATAAGACTCTTGATTTTAACTGGTATTTGCCCTTATCTGGCACACGTGTGTTTGTCCAAATTATTATCAGATCGTACACTTCACGTATGCGTATGCCGATGACATCGGTAACGTACGGGCGTGTTGAGCCACAATATCGTGCACCTGACACTAATGTAACACGTGTGTGCATTACACTGGAATTAAAAAAAAATTAAAGGGGCGCCTGGGTGGCTCAGTTGGTTGGACGACCTGGGATCGAGTCCCGCATCGGGCTCCCAGCTCCACGGGGAGTCTGCTTCTCCCTCTGACCTTCTCCTCGCTCATGTTCTCTCTCACTGCCTCTCTCTGAAATAAATAAAATCTTTAAAAAAAAATTAAAAAACCCCCACAAACTGCCCCCTTACAACGTGTACACATTTGTATATGGAAGTTGTATCTCAAAAAAGGTGACGGAAAATACGCCACGAATCATCTGGAACACGTGCCTGCTTTTCCCTAGACCAGAGCCCTTTATACTTTCCTCGAAATGCTCACAGATTTCTTGAGTTATTCTCACTGACGTAACAATTGAAGAAAAAACTGTAGCTGCATTAAGCCAGGTATGTATAACTCACGTGAAAGAAAATCCCCTTATGATTTTGGGGTAATAGAGCCCAGATCCTTGAAATAACAACGGAGAAAGACAATGCAAAGGGAATGTAGTGAAGAATCTTAAAATAATACCTACCATCTGAGGAGATGTACTGCAAACCGGGAGTTGTCTTTTTCTTTCTCCCCTAAAAATAATTGTGCACCTACCATGGTCTAGCCTTTTGCTGGGAGGGAAGCGTATAGTGGTGAACAACATAGATACGGTCTCTGTCCTCATGGAACTTACAGGCCAGGTGCCCAGGTATGTGGATATTAAATGATAGTCGTCTAATACTTATTTGCTTTTACTAGAATAAGTGCCTAGAAGAATTTCAAGGTGCAGTACAAGTGTTTAAAGTGTGTGTATGTATGTATGACAGAGAGAGAGACAGACACAGGGAGAGAGAGAGAGAGAGCGCGTGCACGACCACCCTGGTAACTCTGGAAATCTCCCCGGAGGACTGAGAGAAACGACCTTAATCTCACCCTTGCTTATCTTCCCAATCTCCTCATACCTCACCCTTTAACCCTGCTCACTCTCAGGGAATCCAGACACCACGTTTTCTTCTGTTCCTTGAACACCTGAAGCTGTTCCTGCCACGGGCCTTTGCACATTCTGTTCTCTCCGTCTGCAAGACCCTCCACCTCCACTGGAACTCATCTCAAAGGGCCCAGGAAGGATTTCTCTGCCCATCCTAGGTGAAGACCTCCCCCGGGGCACTCTTTCCCTCCAGGCTACTTCCTTGAGCCAGGAGATGCCGATGCTGCCACACAAAGACTGCAGTTTGAGTAGCAGGAGTCCAAGGAAGTCTCTCCCCTGGATGTTATGTCAGTGAGAGAGAGAGAAAGGCATGAGGCTGGCACTTTTGCCAGTAGTTACTGTGACCACAGGACATGACACTGGGGTCTCATTCTGTGGGGAAACAGCTCCGCCAGTCTCCCAACACTTCTGTCAAATGTTGAGTGACGTGCTTTTCTTAGATTACTCTGTCCAACCCTCAGGCCATCTCTCACTCGCTCTGGAGAAATCCAAAGGTCAGAGAGGTTCAGAGATTTGCTTGGGATCTCCCAGCAAGGAAGAGGCTGAGCACGGATGTAATTCCTGGTTTATCTGGTGCTAGAACTTTCTTCTTCTTACCATAGTCCACAGTTTCTTTGGACGTTGTACTTTAACACTGCTTTTTCTCCTCAGAGTCAAATTGCTGGACAATCTTCTAGGAAACACAGAAAATATATGGAAAATATCTCCCTGGGATGTCCCTATTGTCACACCTGTGCCTCCATCGGCAGGACAGCCTGTGAGGTGGGCTTGGACAAGAGGATCAAAATTCGCCTTCAAATCCCACCTGGTGGGCACCTGGGTGGCTCAGTCGGTTAAGCGGCTGCCTTCCGCTCTGGTCATGATCGTGCAGTCCCGGGATTGAGTCCTGCATCGGGCTCCCTGCTTGGCAGGAAGTCTGCTTCTTCCTCTGACCTTCTCTCTTCTTATGCTCTTTCATTTTCTCTCTCAAATAAATAAATAAAATCTTAAAAAAAAAATCCCACCCGGTGCAAAAGTCACATAACTCTTCCATCTTGAATTCTTCACCTTCAGAATGGGACTGCTAAGAGCCATTTCAAGATGTGCAAATATTGGGGCGCCTGGGTGGCTCAGTGGGTTAAAGCCTCTGCCTTGGGCTCAGGTCCCGGGGTCCTGGGATTGAGCCCCACATCGGGCTCTCTGCTCAGCAATGAGCCTGCTTCTTCCCTCTCTCTCTGCCTGCCTCTCTGCCTACTTGTGATCTCTGTCTGTCAAATAAATAAATAAAATCTTAAAAAAATGTGCAAATATTAAATAGAAATGCAGGTCCACCATTAGGCCCAGCGTGGGCTTCAGATGGGTATTAGTAATCATTAACTTCACAATTAATGGTTATCATTATGGTTAATGGTCAGCATCAATCCCACGCTCATTAGCAGAATCTCTTAGCCAATGTGCTGAGTGAGGAGGACCCCGGGGGCATGGGTCAATGGGAGGTGAGTTGGCAGAGCCTGGGCCACCTGATCTCACGAGCCAAGCTGCACCATGGCTCAGATCTTATTTCCCTTTGGGTACCAGATGTCAACCCTTGGAGCCAGACAGTCAGTCACATCTATGAACTTTGATGCTCTTGTGTTGAATTTGTAAGACTCTGATCGTTTCTGGGCCCGGAGACACTACCACAATCTGTCTAAGTGAACTCTTTGGCAAAACTCTTTGGATGGATTTGTTCTCATCTCTGCCATCTGAATCAGAGGCACCCACGGATCAACCTGGCATTGTCTCAGGAGAAGCCGGGATGATAGATAAAGACAGCGACCACACAACCATCTCTATGACCCGACATGCCTCTCATCTCTTTTCATGTGTCAAACAAATTAATCTGGAAGTGTCTTTAAAACACAACAGCGATGCTCGCTCACAGAGCTGAGGATGGGTAAGATGGAGGCCATGTCCTTTCTCCAGCAGGGGAGAGGGAAGCCTTGCCAAGTCTCATACAATGACGAATCTTTCCAGTCTTTTATTCTTCTCTGATTATTAAAGGATGTTCACTTCTTTTTTTTTTTTAAGATTTTATTTATTTGTTAGAGAGAGAAGAAGAGAGAGCAGAAGCAAGGGGAGCCCCAGGCAGTGAGAGAAGCAGTCTCCCCGCTGAGCAGGGAGCTCGATGCGGAACTCGATCCCAGGACCCCGGGATTCTGACCTGAGCCGAAGGCAGACACTTAACCAACTGAGCCACCAAGGTGCTCCCGTATATGTGTTTCTGACTTATTTTCTTTGATGGTCTTCTTTCCTCCTCTTCCTCTCCCTGACCGTGTCTGTGGTTTTTTCATTTTCCTGATCTCCCCGCTTCTTCCTCTCAACATTTTTGGCAAGATGTCAGTGTTTAAGTTGATCCCAATTTCCCCCTGGCTGGGCTTGGGGGGATGGAAAGAAGGGAGGAAGGGAGATCCTTCTAGTGCTGTAGAAGAAAAGGTGAGGGTCTTTCCAGGTCAGCTTTGGGAAACTACTTTAAGACAAAGCTTTTCCCCCAGGAATGACTGACCACCTCTTCACTTAATTCCAATTTTTCCCAGCCCTCCACAGGTCTCTGTCTTCTCTGCCTTCCCCAACACACACCTCTTTATCTTAGTCTGAAGAAGGTCAGGAGCCCAGAATTCTACCCAGCGGGAAGAATTTCATGTACTGGGAACGGAATGAGCTGGGGAGCTGGAAGTCTTCATCACGTCATGGTATAAGCTTTGGAAAAAACGAAAAAGATTGCAAAGCAGAAAAAAAAAATCATTCTTAAGCACAATGCAAAATGTTGGCCACTCTAGTAATTTCCTGCGGTATATTTTAATTTCTTTCCCCTACCCAGTTGAGGACACAAGTAATACAATTTTGCATCTTCATTATTTTGCTTGTCATAGCTGAATAAGTATGTCCCCATGAAATTAAAAATGCTCACAAACATAATTTTAATGAGTTCATAACTGTTCATCACATTAATATGCCCTCATTTGTTTAACCAGCGCCTTGCATTGGACCTTTCTTGAATGGAAAGGATAGCCAGATCTTGAGGTCCTCCACGGAAGCGCCTTCCATTTCTGGTTAAATGATTTCCTGAACTTGGCTTCTTGTTAGTTTCCTTTACGGTAAGCATGTAGCCAAAGGAGGCATGTCAGATCAATTCTGAAGTCATTCCACCTGTCTGCCTGAATCCTGACACAGAAATTTTTCCTCCCCTCCTTCTTCCCTTCTTTCCTTCTACAGGATGGTTTAGGTCATCACCATATGTTGAGTGCCTACAAAAGGCCAGGCCTGTGCATGGGTCTTTGCACCATTACTCATTCTATTCTTTGCACAACAGTATTGGGTGCCCTTCTCCAACCCAGTTTTATGTGCAGGGAAGCTGGAGCTTGCAGTTTTCCAGCATGTGAAATGAAATACTTCGGCCAGGTGAGGAGAAGTGGACTCAACTTTTGGCTCGAGCCCATGCTGACTCCCCAAGCCCACCAATAAAACAGCTCCCAGATCCCGCCTGGGCTGGGTTAACTGACAGAGGGCTGCCTCTCATTGCTTCTTGGAGTGATGTGTTACCAATGGGTCTAGTACAGGGGATCCTGTCTGATCTCCCTGAGAACAGAGGCTTGGAGTTACCATTTCCATATCCTTGGTGCCCAGCACGTAGTAGGCACTTTTAAATATATATGAAATGAATTCTGCTGGGGTACCTCAAAAACCCCACTCATCATGCCCTGTAAGCCTCTTGATTGGCTGGTTGATTGATCGGTAAGCATGAAGTCTAAAGCTTTCTGCTCAACAAGGCGCATGGCAACTTCTGGAAGTTTTTCAACTCTTTTGCCTCCAGTACCAGGAAGACCCAAAATGCTAAGGACCCATAATTACTGGGATCTTAGCAGCATGGCAATGATAGACACATCTCAGTTTTCATGTTTTACAGCACTCCCCTCTCCTAAAAATAAGAGACTCTGGAGTGGATTGGCATTTGCAACCACAGACAAAATCCTTCTATTTAGGGAGCATGCAGCAGTCAGTGGCGGCTGAAATGACTGTACACGCGCTTTTGATTTTCCTCCCAGATTTCTCCCAACAGGAGAGACCATGAAGCTAATGCCGTCAGCTAGACTGCACCTGTGCCCGGTGCACGGTCTTTGAGATGAAGCCAGTCCATGTCTAGGCTTTGTCACTTCCCAGAGTGGTCACCTTGGGACAACCAAGCCTCAGTTTCTTTATATCTAAAATGGGAACAGAAATCTGTGGCTAGGGACGCCTGTGTGGCTCAGTTGGATGGACGACTGCCTTCAGCTCAGGTCATGATCCCGGAGTCCCCGGATCGAGTCCCGCTTCGGGCTCCCAGCTCCCTGGGGAGTCTGCTTCTTCCTCTGACTTTCTCCTCTCTCACTGCCTCTCTCTCAAATAAATAAATAAAATCTTAAAAAAAAAAAAAAGAAATCTGTGGCTAGTATCCAAAATCTATAAAGAACTTCCCAAAATCTATAAAGAACTTCTCAAACTCAACACCCAAAGAACAAATAATCCAATCAAGAAATGGGCAGAAGACATGAACAGACATTTCGGCAAAGAAGACTTCCAGATGGCCAACAGACACATGGAAAAGTGCTCCACGCCACTCAGTATCAGGGAACTACAAATTCAAACCACAATGAGATACCACCTCACACCAGTCATAAAGGCTAAAATTAACAAGTCAGGAAACGACGGGTGTTGGTGAGGATGCGGAGAAAGGGGAACCCTTCTACACTGTTGGTGGGAATGCAAGCTGGTGCAGCCACTCTAGGAAACAGTATGGAGGTTCCTCAAAAAGTTAAAAATAGAGCTACCCTATGACCCAGCAATTGCACTACTGGGTATTTACCCTAAAGATACAAATGTAGTGATCCGAAGGGGCATGTGCACCCCAATGTTTATAGCAGCAATGTCCACAATAGCCAAACTACAGAGAGAACCTAGATGTCCATCAACAGATGAATGGATAAAGAAGTTGTGGTATATATACACAATGGAATACTATGCAGCCATCAAAAACAGAAATCTTGCCATTTGTAACGATGTGGATGGAACTGGAGGGTATTATGCTGAGGGAACTAAGTTAGTGAGAAAAAGACAATTATCATATGATTTCTCTGATATGAGATATTTGAGAAACAAGGGGAGGATCATGGGGGAAGGGAGGGAAAAATGAAACAAGATGAAACCAGAGAGAGAGACAAACCATAAGAAACTCTTAATCTCTGGGGCGCCTGGGTGGCTCAGTGGGTTAAAGCCTCTGCCTTCGGCTCAGGTCATGATCCCAGGGTCCTGGGATCGAGCTCTGCATCAGGCTCTCTTCTCAGCGGCGAGCCTGCCTCCCCCCTCTCACTCTGCCTGCCTCTCTGCCTACTTGTTATCTCTCTCTGTCAAATAAATAAATAAAATCTTAAAAAGAAAAAAAGAAACTCTTAATCTCAGGAAACAGACTGAGGGTTGCTGGAGTGGCAGGGGGTGGGAGGGACAGGGTGGCTGGGTGATGGACACTGGGGAGGGTATGTGCTATGGTGAGTGCTGTGAATTGTGTAAGACTGATGATTCACAGACCTGTACCCCTGAAACAAATAATACATTATATGTTAAAAAAATAAATAAAAAACCCAAAGTAAATAAAATAGATTCTCTTTAAAAAATGTTGAACTACTGTAATACAGATTGGATGTAATGAATGCGATTTATTAGCAGGGAGTCTGGCATTAATTATTGATATGATATTCCTACTACTGTATCTACCTACCTACCTAACTAGGCATTTGTTTCACAACTTTCTTTTGGGTGGTTTGTCCCCCAATATTTTCTCTCCACTTGGTGGTATTTTTTGCAGAGGGACAAGCTCTATCTGTCTATAGGTGTTAAAACCAGGTTTTGCTTTACCGAGCTCCTATCCTCCTGCTGACACATTCTTACATATAATGTACGGAAATGACAAATAAATAGATCATATAATGTTATGAGCTGATGGTGTTATGGACCAAGAATCAAGGCAAAGGGATGAAGGTGGCAGAGGATGAGATTTTATTTTATTTTATTTTGAGAATAAATAAATATTTATTTATTTTATTTAATTTATTTAATTTATTTTATTTTAGGCTGAGTGATCAAGGAAGGCTTCTCAGAGGAGGTGGCCTTTGAGCAAAGGCTTGCATGAACTGAGGGAAGCAAGCCATGTGGCTATTTGCTGCAGGCTTGCTCCGGGTTGGTGGAACAGAAGACACAGAGGCACTGAGGCAGAAGTGGAACTGGGAGGGGGTGTTCCAGAAATATCCAAGAGGCAAGCATGGCTGAAGTGGAGTAATTAAAGAGAATATCCAAAAGGAAGGCCGGGGACAGATCCATTCGGGTCTTGTAGGACATGGGGAGGACTTGGTCCATACGTGAGGAGGGGCCAGTGAGGGCTCTGGGAGGGAGGAATGGGGTGGGACTCTGCGTGAGTGTGCTAGAGGCTGAGTGGGTCCTCCAGAGATCCAGGCAGAAGATGAGGAGGGGAAGGGCGCCTGGGTGGCTCAGTGGGTTAAGCCTCTACCTTCGGCTCAGGTCATGATCTCAGGGTCCTGGGATAGAGCCCTGCATGGGGCTCTCTGCTCAGCAGGGAGCCTCCATCCACCCCCCACCCCCGCCTGCTTCTCTGCCTACTTGTGATCTCTGTCAAATAAATAAATAAAATCTTAAAAAAATAAAAAAAGAAGATGAGGAGTGGATCTGGCCACAGCATTGTGATACTGCTGGTAAGGAGTGGTCAGGCTGGGCATCTGTTTTTGCTCTTTTGTGCGTGCATGTGAGAGAGAGAGAGAGAAAGAAATGTGGCAGGACTTGGAATCCCATCACAGGAGAAGGGAGGAAGAGTTCAGCCAGTCTAGGGAGAGTTGATATTCATGAATCCAGAAATATGAAGAAAGCCATCAAACCGCGTCTTCCCCAAAATGCAATATAAATTCAGCAAATGGATAAGCGAATGCTACTTTTGTTTCTATTCAACGGGAGAACAATTACAGCTAAACACCTTGGAGAAAGTTACCCAGCCTCCAAGTTTGCTAATTCCATTTCTAAAATGGCTCTAAAGTCTTCGTTCACTCGTGGTAGGGATAATTAAGTCTAATGGAGTGAATTTAGGGTGTGCATCAGAGGCTGAGCAGAGAGAACGTGACCGTGATTACAGGCGCGGTGGCTTCTTTGAAGGGAACTGCCGAGCGACCCTTCTTCATTTGTATTCATGGAGACGAGGAACCATTTCTGCGAGGCTGGTAAACATCTCAGAGAAACCATCTACATGTTACGTTTTGGAATTCAGAATTCTTCATTACGTTTGAAGAGTTCCAGGATTTTACATACTGGTTACAGAGGACCAAGCATGAGACATACTGTGTCTTCTATCCTTATTCTGAGGAATGGATTGAAGACAGGAGAAGCCAGATGGGAAGGACCAGAAGGAGACAAGAAACCCATTTAGGGATCCGAGGTGGAGATATTTATTGAGCACTTACATGCTAGACGCCACTGTGTGCCCGATTGTGTACAAGGTGGTGAGGACACAAGAAGAGCACGGAGAAGGTGTGTCCTCTCACACACTTACACTCTAGCTGGGAGGAGTACAGATAGCAAGAATGGGAGCTGGTGACAGGGGTGGGAAGGAATAAAAAAAGGGAATGGCTCAGAGGGAGCTGGGTGGTCAGGGCGGTCCTTCCAGAGGCGGTGACTTCTAGCCTGAGATTCAGTGACGTGAAGAAAACTGTAGGCAGCTACCAATCAAAGGGAGAGCCTTGGAGGCTAAAGTAGCAGGAAGCGTGCCACCCCCTCCATGGGGCAAGGGGACCCGAGTGCAGGTGCCAGGAAGCCGTGGCTGATGGAGAGCGAGTTAGCGCATGCATGGACAGGATGAATGTGGCCTTGGAAGGGGAAGGAGTTTGGATTTTATTACAAATGCAATGACAAGGGGTGCCTGGGTGGCTCAGTGGGTTAAAGCCTCTGCCTTCAGCTTAGGTCATGATCCCGGGGTCCTGGGATCGAGCCCCGCATTGGGCTCTCTGCTCAGTGGGGAGCCTGCTTCCTCCTCTCTCTCTCTGCCTGCCTCTCTGCCTACTTGTGATCTCTCTCTGTCAAATAAATAAATAAAATATTTTAAAAAATTGCAATGACAAGATGTGTTTTGTTTTCTGAAGCTCTCTTTGGTGTGGTGTGGAGGGTAGACTGTGGGGGTGGGGGCGCGGGAAGAGCAGCGAGGAGGCTCCTGCGGCCGTGTGGCTGGGAGGTGATGGGGTACAAGCCATGGAGAGAAGTGAGCAGCCTGTCCCCGGCTGGAAGGCAGGGTTGTCATGGAAACCCCTGAAGTGTCCGTCCACAGATGAATGGCTAACGAAGATGTGATCTACACACGCACATGTATTTATACGAATGTCACCCAGTCATTAGAAAGAAGGCAATGCTGACATTTGCAACAACACGGGCGGACCTTGAAGGCATTCTCTCTCCACTCATCTCCGCGAGATAAGTCAGACAGAGAAAGACACATACTGTATGATCTCTCTCATATGTGGAAATAAAAAAGCCAAATCGAAAAGCTGAACCCATAAAAGCAAAGAGTCCAACAGAGTTACCACGGTCAGGAGGCCGGGCTTGGGTGGGGGGTTTGGAACTGGAGAGGTGTTGTGTCAGGGCACAAACCCACAACTAGTAGATAAAGAAATGCTGGAAATCTAATCCACAGCTTAGTGATTACGGTCAACTATACGGTATTACAACAAGCAAACGTACTAGAAGAGATTTTTTTTCTTCTTTTTAAGAGAGGGAGAGGGTGAGGGAAGAGAAAGAGAGAATCTTTTTTTTTTTTAAGATTTTATTTATTTGTCAGAGAGAGAGAGAGAGAGAGAGAGAGAGTACAGGCAGAGGCAGAGGGAGAAGCAAACTCCCTGCCGAGCAAAGAGCCCAATGTGGGACTTGATCCCAGGACGCTGGGATTATGACCTGAGCCGAAGGCAGCCGCTTAACCGATTGAGCCACCCAGGCGTCCCAGAAAAAGAGATTAGGACAGATTTAGGCTGTCCCTTCAAAGGCCCTGTCTTTATTCTCCCCCAACAAAATGTATTTAGTTCTTTCCTGGGTAAACTCAACTCAGAAACCTGGCTTTGGTACCCTACCAGCCTGGGTTCGAATCCAAGGATTACCACTTACTAGGGCAAGTCATATGACCTCTCTGGCCCTCAGCTTCCTCATCTGTAAAATGGGAATAAGAAGAAGACCTACCTCCTAGGATTCCTGAGATGGCCAACCAGTCTTTATGAGGCCTGTATGGCTTTATGTGTGCCGTTGCATATAATTCAGCCCTAGGAAGGCTGTGTGTGTCGTTGGAACCGCGGCAGCCCTAGGAGGGAGGGGCTGCCATGGTTCCCATTCTACGAGAGGAAATTGAGGCTCAGTGAGGTTGTGTGACTGATCCAAGGCTCCATGTCCAGAAACAAGGACAGATAAAGTGACTTTCCCAAGTTAACGTCACGAGTTGGTCTCCGAGCTGGTATTCAAACTGGACAGTCCCTCCTTTTTAGCAGAGCACAGCATAAGGGCTTACAACACAAGAGTTGCCCGTTTTTCCCCATGCCATATGGAAAATCCATTGACGGGTTTGTTTCCCCAGCAGACTCAATGACTGTTTGAGGGCAGGGGCTGTGACATCTTCACGCCCCGTGTCCCTGGCGCCCCGCCCTGGATGTGGCATTCGGCAGGTGCCTGGTGGTAAATGCCGCTCAAAGGTAACACTGGACGGCAGGAAGGACTGCTGAGCAGAATTCCTTCCTCCATGTGTGTGGGATCTCCAAGCAAGTGAACTTCCTTTGTTCTTCAGAGAATGCTTCCTCCTTTCCCAGCTGGGACCAGCCGTACCAGTGTGCAGCGGGTGAGGCAGGCGATGGAATGTTCCAGCAAGTTCTTCCACCCCTCGGTGGAGAAAGAGTTTCCTCAAAACAGGAATGGAAGCAGTAAGTGGCATGAGCCAAGAGCCCACACAAAGGCTAAACATAGCAGAAGGGAGGGAAAGACTCGCAGAACAGGAAACTCCTAATCCGTTCCGTTGCCAGCATGTGAGACAGTGAGGGTGTCGTGAGCAGGGCAATCACACTGAAATATGGCCCAGCTTAGCATACGAGCTGTCCTAACGGGAAAGTCAAGAAACCCCACGCCAAACTTCTGGGGGAGGTAGGCAGAATGAGGTCCTCGAGGTGAGGGCTAATGATCTTGGCTGTGTCCATTTCAGACCTGGCGGCTGGCCTCAACATACCTCCAGCCCCCAAGTCCTAGTGAGACGGTTCTTTAAGAGTAAGAGGAATGGTGGTGGTTTGGAGCAGCTTTGCAGTCCGTCTCTGCGTCCTAGACCGAGCCTGTGAACAGGCAGGCTATATCTGTGTGCATCTCTCCTCCTGCGATGTGGAGGTCTAGGAGGATGGTGCTAGTTGGGGGGGGGTTCCTAAGGGCAGGGAGGGGCAGAGCTGTGGCTGCCCTCTTTTTCCTCGTCTCCTGAGCTCCTTCAAGCACTTCAGAGAGAAGTGGACTGCCCCGAAGCAGAGAGGAGAGCTTTTTAGAACGCCGGGAGCAGGGCACCGATCTAACGGGGACTCCTGGTGTTTGGAGATATGGGAGCACAGAAGCAGCAGGGAGAGGTACAAAGCTCAGAGATGCACCTGCTCCTTGGAAGAGAAAGGCTAAATGTCTCTGAGGCCGCTTGGGGGACACGCAGCCACCTGGTATTGGCTACACTCATCTGTTGCTATGAATCTCAAACTCCTACGTGAGCCTCTTCTCTCTGCTCCTACACCCCGCTGAGCCCCTACCAGGCTCGATGTGAGGGAAGAGGAACAACTCTGTTGGTGCCTTGGAGGGGGCAGGGGCCCAAATCTGCTTGGTCTGGAGTCTAAGCCCTTCCTGTTCCTGCCTCTCTTCTCTCTCCAGACTCACACCACCAACACCATTGACTTAAAAACTGTTTTTCTAATATTGTAGAATTTCACGGTATCCAGAGACTTTAGAATGTGGTTCAAGTTTGCATCCAGCACTTGAACCTGGGGACTGTGACATGAGTGTTCACTTTCTGCTCAATTCCCTCTAAGAAAACAGTCTCAGCCGGGGTGATCTGGATCCCACAGGGACATTTGGTGGCAGCATCTGGAGACGTTATTTTGGTTGTTATGACTCGGGAGGGTGGCCGTTGGCACCCAGAGGGCAGAGACCAGGAAGGCTGTTAACCATCCTACAGTGCAC
Organism: Mellivora capensis; assembly: GCA_004024625.1. NCBI lineage: Eukaryota > Metazoa > Chordata > Mammalia > Carnivora > Mustelidae > Mellivora > Mellivora capensis. The sequence goes on along the minus strand of PISX010002656.1, from coordinate 18,697 downwards.
AGGGCAATCCCCCACAAAGACTTATCTGGCCCCAAAGTCAAGAGTGGTGAGATTGAGAGGCTCTCCTGCGGTCGGAGCTCACCACCAGGAACAGCCCCCCCTTACTTTCAGGTATTTCTAGTTAGTAAGAGATGGACAGGTGTATAAGACAGGGGGAGCTCTGATACAAATTTATAAGGAGAAAGTCGAGACCCCACAATTCTGGGTATTCACAACAGGATCCAAGAGATTCCTACCAGTGATACGAGAACGATACAAGACTGCCTGAAGCTATTTGCAAGGCAAGTATCCAAATTACACAGAATCTCTGGGAACACAGCTGGTCCCAAGAATGGGAAGCCAGTATCTGAAATCAGAAATGCAGTGGACAGTAGAATAAAAAAAGCAGACAGACAGAAATGCAGCTTTTCCTGGAGAACTGCACAGCAAAAGGATTAAAAAATGAAATGACATGCATTGTTGAAAGCCGGGGTTTGAAGGCGGGGGCTAATGAGCAGGAGACAGCTGATGAAAATTAGTTGTACACTAGCCATAATTACTGATTTATTATGTATTAAATGTTCCTGACATTTTTTCCTTCTTTCAGGTGTCGTCTTTACTGTCGTGTTTTGGTGAGTGTGACATTTATAAGGAGCAAGATGAGATTTCCTCCACTCTTGGTGGGGAGGCAGTCTTTAGTAGGACAGGATAAAGATACGGAGGTGTTATTAACACGAAAGTGACAACTATATGATGCTCAGAGAGAAAGTCAATGTTAACAAGAGACAGGTGTGTTCTGATTATCTACAAATGATTTTTTTTTTTTAAAGAAAGGGTCATTTGTTCCTAGACCAACGGCCCCCAAATGTTTTTGACTGGACACCCCATTAGAATATTTTGAGCTTTCTCCCACAATATTAATGATTATTTATACATTGTAGACATGTATTACTGCATTCATGTAATGTATATTTTATAAAAGACGCATAAAAAGAAATGAAAAAGGAATTAACAGATTTTTTTTGCACCCCAATAAACTGTCCTGCCCTACTCCAATCTCCAACCTAGTGTGGATGCTCACCTCTGAGTTCAAAGAGATGTCTGGGCTGCACTTACACGTGACAGCCACTGTCTTGAGACTATATATATACACACACACACACACACACATACATACATATATATATGCATGCATGCATACAGGCTCATTTGATCCTCAAAACAACCCTAAGGAAGTAGGCACAACTGTCACTCTCACTTTGCAGATAAGGAAATGGAAGCACAGAGAGGGTAAGTAACTTTCCCAGAGTCACACAGCCAAATGCATGGAAGATCAGGGATTCAAGCCTAATCAAGCTGGTTCCAGAATGTTGGTTCTAACTGCTGTACTGACTGGTCTCACCTGAGGGCAGGGGAAGCCTTGAAGCCTCTTCCTATGACAGAGGAAGAAAATCAGGCATGATTCAGAACCTGAGGGCATTAAGGGCTTCCTTTATGGTAGAGCAAGATGCTGGCAGTGGAACAGTAAGAACCAGGAGTTTGAGGGAGAGGAGAGAAAAGGCTAGAGAAGAGGTAGACTCCCAGAAGTGACTGTGAATATGCCAAAAGGTGTTTTTTTGCACAGTCTTCTGTGCTTCCCAAGGTGACAAGATTGGGATGTAGAGTTTTTTGTTGTTGTTGTTTTTTCCCTGTTAACAATCTGATCCTGTAACCAACTCGCCTGACAAGAGGGAAGAATCACAGTGACAGTGACTTGCATGAGTTTTCTCACAACCTTGATACCCCCCTCCTGCTTTCCAAAAAGATTTTATTTATTTATTTATTTTAGAAAGAGCGCATGAGCAGAGGGAGGGGCAGAGGGAGAGAAGCAGACTCTGTGCTGAGGGCTGAGCCTGACGAGGGGCTCAACCTCAGGACCCCGAGATCATGACCTGAGCTGAAATCAGGAGTTGGACGTCCAGCTGACTGAGCCACCCAGTTGTCCCCTTGATACCCTGACTTCTTGTTGTTCTTTTTCTCACATGATTTTGGGGTCCTCTACCACCTGCCCACTACCATGGAGAGGTCCAGAAACCAGCTCCTCACACTAGCGGTGGTGGAGGGGGGGCAACAAACTTCTATTTTGTATACAAATGTTCACAGATCCTTTGGGAGCCTTGAGTGACCTTAGAGCTAGAGCCTTAGCAGATGGGATCGTGGGTACCACGTGGTGCAATCCAGTCCTAAGTGAGGAATATGGAGAAGAGAAATACTTGGCTGAAGTCTTATGCAGCCAGCGGGGGTGGAGCCAAGACTAGGGCCCAGATCCCTGGCCCGCGAACAGATCTACTTTGGCAAACTTGTCTTTCGGGTCAACCATTTTGCAAGGGTGAGCTCCGCTCCGGGCCAATGGGAAGGCAAATATTTGTCTTCTCTTAACCTAGTCACTCAAAATATGAATAGACTGAAGGTCTCAGTTGGAGGCTGAATCGTGGCCCTTCAAAATTCATACACTGAAGCCCTAATGCCCGGGACTTCAGTCCATGTCTGGAGACAGGTCCTTGAGAGAGGTGATTAAGTTAAAATGAGGCTGTTAGTGTGGCCTTTATCCAAGTGGACCTCGGTCCTTGTAAGAGGAGATATGGACACAGAGGGGGCCCCAGCAAGGGGAGAGACCTCACCAGAAAGCAACCTTGCCGGGACCTCGACCTTGGACTTCCAACGTCCAGAACAGTTAGAAAGAAATGTCTGCCCAGTCTGTGGTGTTTTGCTGTTGCAACTCTAGCAGAGACCAAGACGGTCCCTCTAAGTTCCACAGGAATCAGAGCAGGAGCAACTGTCTCCTTTCACATAGATTTCCCATTTAATCTCCATAAAAACTCTACGATGCAGATGTGATTATTAGTGTCTTTCTCACACATGAAGAAGAAACCAAGGTTGATAGGAGTTAGGGCGAGGCGAATCCTGTTGGGAGTTCTAAAGCCATGGGCTTTGTCATTACTGGGCTGCTGCAGTAATAATCTGGGTTAGGGGCTCAGGAATGTTTAGAGCAGGGAGATCATGCCAGGCGTCACTTCCGGTCTTATGGGAAGTGATGGAGGGCAGTGGAAGCTAGCTAGAGGTCTGGGCCATCGGTCTCACTCCTGCCAACTGCCTCCTTCTGGATCTTTAGTCAACTCAAGAAATGCTTCTGGCTCCTACTGTGTGGCGAGCCTCGCGCTGTGCCTTGGGGCCCCAGCAATGAACACAACCAATATGGCGGGCATTACTGTCACGGAGCTTGGGTCTAGGATCACTGCTGGTTTCTCCCGCTCTCTGCATTCTCCGAGTTCTTAATGCTTTTCTTTCCCCCAGTTAGAGGAACGAACATGAGACAGCAGTCCTGCTACTCTGAGTGTTTTCCTTTCTTTCCATCTTCTGACAGCCATACTTCATGTCTGACAGGAGAAATGATTCTTCTCGACAGTGATAAATTTATGAGTTTTGACTGTTTGTGAAGTTCCCTAATTAATTCTTTATAGACTTCTATTGGCAACCAAATTTGTGTTTTGAGTTAAAAATGAGAGTTCAGATGAATTATCGTTGAACATTCTGCTCCCTTTGGAGAGCTCACCCCCCGCGCTGTATGCTGTTTACCTCTCGGCTCTCTAGCAGGACCATTTGTCTTGCAGGGACGCCTGGCAGGTGGTTACTGTTGCATGAGATGAGTGAACCAGCACTCACCCCGCCCTTGCTGAACCCCTGGGGCACCTCCTGAACAAACTGGAGAGGGCTCCCCAACTGTCAGTGACCCCTCAGCATCACCGCGGTTGCTTCAACATTTCTTGTGGGTGGCCTGAGATCTAGTCCTGATCAGAAGGCTGATGTGGCTAAACAGATCTGGGGAAAGAGCTGCCGTGAATCCCCATCCAGAAAGACAGGGAGAGAGAGGGAGAGAAAAGGTGGGAGAGAGACAGAGACACACACACACACACACACACACACACACACACAGTCAGAAATACGGAGACAGAGAAAAGAAGACAATGTACCTGAAATAGAAAGATAGAGAGATCAAAGAAGGTAGGAAAAATAAATGATGATGATGATGATCATGGTGACGATGGTGATGGTGAAGATGGTGACAATGGTGATGGTGATGGTGGTGACGGTGATGATGGTGATAAAGGAAAGACTAACATTTATTGAGTGATCCATTTGTCCCAGGCACCATGCTAGGTTCTCTAGGTAAATTATCTCATTTATTCTTCATGACAACTCCAAGACGTAAATTCTGCTATTTTCCTTACGTTTGAAGCAAGGAAATGAGCTCACAGGGACTAAATAAATTGTCCATGTTCACACAGTTCTTCAAATGGGGAGCCAGTCTGAAAATTCAGGCAGATGGACCCAGAGGCTATCCTTTTAATTACTATGATTGAGAGAGGATTCCAGAGATATAGAGACACTGAGAGAATTTACACACACACACACACATACATACACACATGGGGAGGGAGAGAATGGTTAGAAGAGATAGAGTGAGACACAGAAATCCCAAAAAAAGACAGAGAGGTAGAGACATGTGTAGAAATAGACTGTGGTAATTGACCGTATAGACAGGGAGACACAGACAGAGGTGGAGAGAAAGGACATTCACAAAGAGAACACTATCCCTTCATGAAGGATGAAGATATCCGGGCACAGCAATAGCAAGTATTGTGTGATCCTTGTGTGTCAGACACCAACAGACACTTCTGTCTTCTTTTCATTCCGCTCACATTATCCTTCACGTTCTGGGAAGGCTGAAACGCACTGCACAGCTCGTAGAGTGCATGGGCGGCTTTCAGAGGCATGGGAGTCTGAATCCAGAGCTCTGACCCCACAGCATGCATTTCCCTCCCCATGGTTCTGACTCTGCAGAGGGGAGGCCTGGGAGAAGCAGCATGACATTTTGCAGGGGTGTGATGGGTGATGGAGGTGAAGGAGGAATGGCAGGGTGGTCATCTGAGCTCCTCTTCCCCCTGCAGAGGCCAACCTAGCTGGCAACCAGAGAGCTCTGGGAGGCGGGGTGGGGGGCACTGATGGCCAGTCTACACGAGCACCTCATCTACTCCTCACAACAGACCACTGCATTTGGAATATCATCCTTATTATGTAAATGAGGGTACTGAGGCTCAGAGGGGTTAACCAATCTAGTTCACATGGCTTGTAGGTGGCAGAAGTGGGACCAGAGCCCAGGCGGCTGAGATCAAGAGCTCTTGGCCATGAGCCTCCTCTAAAGCCAAAGAATAGGAGCAGCAGGAGGGTGTGCAGACCCTAGAGAAGCAGCCCCAGCACTTTCGGCCTCCCTGGCCCTGATTGCAAGAGACTCTGGAGGGCGTGGGGATCTATCATGTCAGCAGGGCAATGCCTGGAAATCTTAATAAGGACAATAAATCTAAATTAATCAGAATGCAAACACCAGGGGATTCCTTTTTTAAAAAAAATAATTAAGTCTTAGAGAGAAAGAGAGATGCAGGGGGGAATAGCAGAGGGAGAGGCAGAGAGAATCCTTAAGAAGGCTTCCCACTGAGCACACAGCTTGATGCAGAGCTTGATCCCAGGACCATGAAATCATGACGTGAGCCAAAATCAAGAGTCAAACATGTAAGGGTGTTTGATATAATGAGCCTTAGGTGTTATATGTAGCAGATGAATCACTAAATTCTATCTCTGAGACTAATAAAAAAATTAAATTAAAAATTTGTTTTAAATTAAAAAAAAAAGAGAGACAATCAACTGAACCATCCAGACACCCGAGCACCAGCAAATTTCTAATTCGCACCTACCAGGTGCAGCCCAGCAACACGGAGCCCTCCACAAATGTTGTCCAACATCATCCTTGACATCAAATGGAATAGATCAGATATTGCCAGACAGTTTCCAGTTGAATTCTGTGATGCTGATTTCACAATGCAGGGGCTCAAAGAAGGGCAAGAATCCATTCCATGTGTACCTGACACTGACTGGAGGCATAATTGATCAAAGAGTCCCTACCAAAGATCAACATGGGTTTTGGAAACATAAGACTATCGTCATCATCAACAAGAAGAATGGGGCCTGATACTAAGTTTAATTAACCTATAACATACTAGGGAGGAAAGACAGATAGAAGGTGGGCACTGGGCAGTAGGAAAGACCTGTTCTTGGACTTGTTGGACTCTGCCACTTATTAGCTGTGTGATCTCTGACAAGTGGCTAAACCTCTCTGAAATGACATTTGGTTTCAAATCTTACGCTTTCAGCATCCCATGAAACACGGAAACTACCTGAAACACGGTCCTTGCTCCTGTGCAAACAGGTAATTATCTACTTAACTGTGCAGATGAGTACCCCATCAAGGCCACCCCGAAAGTGAGCATGAACTACCACCTCTTGGATGTTAGTGATGGGCCACCATGACACTAAACGATCCACATTGTCTTCCTTTCTCTCTCAGACCCGCCCTGAATTCTTTCTCTCACCTTATGCAAGTGGAGCCTGAATCTCCAAGATGGAAGCCACCCTTCCTGTTCAAGGTCACAGAGATGGAAAACAGGGGAGAGAAAAGTTCAGATCAACCTGTGAAGTTCAAGTAGACCTCAGAACAGATGCTTATTCATTGCTTTACTCTCTAGCTGAACTCCCACGGTGTCTGGACGCCTTTCCGCCTTGAAATTGAATTGTACTTCACTACTGGCTTCTGTGATAATCTTAGAGATAATACATCATCATTGAAATCTTTTCAACTTTGGAACGCTCTTCAGCTTTTCCAACTTCAGTGTGTGCTGTTTGTGGTCACGGTGTTCTCTCAGCCTTTCTGCCAAGTGGTTAATGGCATATAAACATGTTTAAGTGTGCCCGGAATCATGCGGATAGGTTTCCCTTTGGTGGAGAGACAATTTCCATTGTTCTGGAAGTACAGGTCCCTGAATTATCAGAAGAGCAGGTCTATTTATCGAGGCCACATTTAACTGACGCCGACCCACCACTGCTGCCCCACGGGAGAACATTTACTGGTTCTCTCAGTAGAGAGGTCCCTCTACATTTGCTATTAAGATTCTTTAGGGTTTTTTGTTATTGTTGGTGTTGCTGTCATTTTGTTTTAGGATTTATTTATGTGACAGAGAGGGAGAGAGAGTGAGCACAAGTAGGGGGAGTGGTAGAGGATCCAAGAGAATCCAAGAATCCAACTGGGTTTCAAAAAAAAAAAAAATGCGGAGGAGAAAGGGCTGCTCCAAGGACCTAAGTCCAAGGACATCATGGCTCCTTTTTCTTGAGTTCTGGAACAGAGTGAGCTAAACTGGGTTGGGTGGGCTTCTCCTCTGGATCTTTCAGTATTTCCTATTAATCCTCAGTGACATGCTAGAGCCTAGCCTGTCCCAGTTCACAAGAACCAATGATTAATTTTTCCGGAATTTTGTGACTCTGTCATTATACCACTGCTAGCTTCCAATCAGCCATAGTGGGAGTATCCACACCCCAGAAGCTGGAAAATGCTATGAAGCAGGGCTTTTTCTTTCTTGGAGTGATGGTTTGCCAGCACCCCCTTCCCTCCAGCTATGACCATTACATGCCTTAATTGTCCAGAATCATGTTTAAGAATAGGAACTTTGAATCAACCTCTGTGGGTTTGATGTAAGCACCTTTCTTAGCCTATCTGGACCTCAGTCTCCTTACTTGTAAGATGTGGACGATAATTCTACACCAAGTGGGGTTTGTTGGGAGGACTGAGCAAGCTAATCCACGGTGCCAGGTGGACAGACAGCACTGTGTTAGCTATTTTCCACACTTTCCATGCTTGGTTATCCTCGGTCTACTTGTTTACTCTTTTCTGGGGCCTTGGTGCCCTACACAGTTCTTCGTAATGGCAAACACTAAAACTTTTGATGGATGAATGAATAAAGATGGAAAGAAAGAGAGCGAGACCATAGGAAATATGCCCATTTGGCTCAGTGGTATGTTCCCAGCTTCTAGAACATTTTTTTTAAGGAGTTACCAGATGCATAAGCCATAAATCTTCTTTTGGATACTTTGTTATGTTCTTAATGTCAAGCGGACATCCTTCCCTTGTGTAAATTCTACTCGTTATTCATGTTCCTGCTCTTTAAATAACATGAATCGGGTCATTTCCTATCTTTGCATATCTTCATGTTTTGATATCTCTGGGATGAGATTTCCAGACTCCGTGCAGAGTAGGGGGAAGGAAATGTCGGTCTTTTAGAGTTGGACTTAGTAACGGCACCTTCATGGCCCTGTAGATCTGGGCTTCCAATGTTACATCTCTGGCTACATCGATTCTGTATTTCCTCACCTCATAGTCTTTTCCGAGCCCCCCTCATGGGGCCAGGTGGGTGGACATGCAGAGACTTCTGATCTCAGCCCCCCTCCTTACCTGGAACTGGACGCACAACCAGTCCATCCTCTGTGTCCCAGCGTGAAGAGTGAAGGCATATTTTGTGACAAAGGCCCAATGGAGAGATTTCCCAGGAGTGGATTATAAACCCAGAAAGATGAGAGGAAGATAAGACATGGACGTCTGTGGCACAGGGGTGTCTCAGCTCCGAGCGTGTGACATGCCAGGACCTTTCCCCTCACTAAGTGGACTCTCAAGGCTCCTCAGAAACTTGAAAAGACCCAGATAAAGCTTGCTGGTAATGGTGGGGGAAACTGACTATCTTTATCAAGTCTCCGGAGAGCCACAGGATGTCTCTTCACAAAGAACGTTTCTAGTCAGGCGCCAGTGGATTCAGAAGTCCCTTTCCACACAAGCACAACGTGGGGGGCAGTTAGAGGTCATTCTTAGCAGACTCAGACCTTCTTTCCCTCAGTCATGGGGTATGCCGCCGTCCTGATCATCTCCGTCTTTCTGGGGCCAGGAGAGGCATCATCTGGCTTTTCAAGATCTCATTTAAATAAGAAACAAACAAACAAACAAATAAACACAAAGCAAACTTTTACAGAGCAGGGAGACATGCAGGACCCTAGTAGGGGTATAGAATGCTACAGGTGAAAAGGACATTAAACACTATTAGGGAAATCCTCAAACCATTAGGACGGAACAAAAGGAAAGTGTGTGTGCTGACCTCTGGGTCTTTGCACTGGGCCTTGGTGTGCTGTTTCAGTCCCTGGGAGAATACTGACCAGATGCCTCAGTCTGGGCTAGGAACCCCCACTTTAACCTCCTTATCTGGTTGCAGGAGCCCCATGAGGTCAATATTCCCGCCTCCATTGTACAGATTAGGAAACTGAGGCACGGAAGCGTTTAAATAACTTTTCAAGGAAACACAGCTGGCACAAGGCAGAGCCAGACGCTGAACACAGACATGTCTGCCTGACTCTAAAATACATATTTTTTTCTTCTCTTCCCGGCGGCTTCTCTGTACTTCCTACACCACCCACGTTCCAGAGAATTCTCTGACTCCTTCGATGAAGACCCGGTGGCACAATCTATAGGACAAAAGAAGCGTGTACCTTCTGCATTCAGAGCTTTACACTCCAATGAAGCCTTGTGGTGCCTGTGGCTGATTTTTCCCTTTCGTGAAGAAAGGAGAACCGAGATGCAAACATGGTGGCCATCGTGTACGACGTGGCACTTGTTTCCTCCTGTGGGCGACAGCCATGCCTGGCATCACTCCGAATGCTCTCTAGGAGCATTTTCCAGGGACGCCCCCTCCACATCCAGAACGCAACCCGGCAGCCCCTCGGGACATGTTTCCATCCAACGTGTGGCGATGACAGAAGCAGCTCCACACTCAGCGGAGAGTCTGGTGGTGCGCTGGGGCTTGCGAAAGTGGGAGAGGAACTGCCACCCTGGTGACAGTCACCCCGGTGGAAAGGACACGATGAAATTCTCCACCTCAGCCTTCTGGATGGGCGGCTGGGACGCAGAGAAGAGGGGAGGCCTCTGCTTGCCGAGGCGCAGAGTGAGCCCAGGTCAACGCTCATCAAGTCAACTACGCGTAGGACTTCCATGGTGATGACCCATAGCCTTGCACGTGGCCCGGCGAGGTGCAACCCCGGTGCCTTCTTCACTGGTGCACAGCTCGGTGGCCTATCCACGGTGCCGCTCTGGAAGGGATGCCATCCGCAAACCAGGCATCCGGTCAGACTTGCCATCTTGCTGCGAATATTTATTCTTGAGTTGTCGCCTGGGAATGGATCAGCCCGAGGAGGGAGGGTTTTTGTTTTTCTCCTCCAAAAAATGAACTAGTAGGCAATGAGTGAGGCCGCAAAGCTCATGTCAGCCTGGAGTGATTTTCCGGACATAGAATCTGGGCTTACAGGGGAGGGGGTGAAAATGTGGCGTGACCCCAAGCCCAAACATGGGTTTGCACGTGTATGTCAGGCTTTAGGGGCAGAGCATGTTCTGCCTTAGCTAATGCTTCCACTGCTCTTGATACCTCGAGGGTTAGTGGGGTTCACTGATTGACTGCTGTCCTGCCTTGTTCCCAGATGGACAGGAGGCCGCCATGGAATGTGCTGGAACCTCCTCGCACCAGCTTATAGAAACCCACTGTTACCTTGTCAGGAGTTCTGTGAAACCACTGATGGTTTCACATGGACCACAGTGAGAGTTTGTATGTACGTTGTAGGGATTGGCAAATAACACAAATTTGGGCTTCCTGGTAGCGGCTGGAGAGGTGGTTTACTACCATTTCCTTCTCTGCTGAATATGAGTGCCCGAGCTACAGGGTCACATTTAGGAATATCAGCTTTGGTACCTGGGTGGTTCAGTTGGTTAAGCGTACGCTCTTGGTTTCCGCTCAGGTCATGATGTCACGGCCGTGAAGTTGAGCCCTGCACTGGGCTCTGTGCTGGGCGTGGGGCCTGCTTGAGGTTCTCTCTCCCTCTCCTACTGCCCTCCCCTGCTTGTGTGTGAGCATGTGTGCTCTCTCTCTCTCTCTCTTAAAAAAAAAAAAGAATATGAACTTTGGGATTAAACTCTATGACTTTGATTCTTAGCTTTGGAGATAGCAAAAAAAAAATGGGATTTTAGGATTTTTAGATATGGGGTTCATATCTGGTGCTATCATTTGACCTTGTGACTTCAGGGAATGTATTTAACCTCGCCAAGGCCCCGTGTGTTCCACGGCAGGAAGGTACCGCGCCTTCACGGGTGGTCGTGACGTCAGGATGAAGTGACTGCCCAGACCCCCTTCTTGGCGCCAGGCACTGTTCCTGGGTCTTGAAGAGTACCCGAGGAACACCTGATTCTTTTTTTTAAAAGATTTTATTTATTTGACAGAGAGAGAGACAGCGAGAGAGAGAGAGAGAACACAAGCAGGGGGAGTGGGAGAGGGAGAAGCAGGCTTCCCGCTGAGCAGGGAACCCAATGCAGGGCTCCATCCTAGGACCGCGGGATCATGCCTGAGCCGAAGGCAGACGCTTAACGACTGAGCCACCCAGGCGCCCCTGGAACACCAGGATCTTGCCAGATGTCTGGGGTGTTGGGAAGAATCCAGGGATCCTGCCCAAGGGCATCAGGAACAGGGCTAGGATTGATGAGCCATGTCTGTGTGGGAGGTGTGAAAAGGCACGGACCCAGGGCCCCAAGCGGCAGGAGCAGTAAATGTAAATAAACGTAAATAACGTTTAGTAGATGCTTTTGACATGCCAAACACTCTTCCAAGTGATTTATCATCGATAACATTACCCTGGCTTATCATCGCAAGAATCTAATAAAGTGCGGTTCTCAGGGTAATTCTGCCATCCCACCCCCCACCTCATTCCCTCGGGATATTTAGCAACGTCTGGAGGCTTTCTTGGCCCTCATGACTAGGGGTGGATGGCCCGTCAGCGCTACTGGCATCTGGGAGGCAGGAACATCCTGCAGCATGCCCCGGGCAGGCGGGCACCAAGGACCATCGGGCTCTAAGGGTCATAGTGCCAAGGTCGAGAAACCCTTGAGTGAAGTTATGAAGTCCAATCACCCCCATTGCACTGATGGGGCAAAGTGAGGCACAGAGAAGCTAAAGCACGTTCTCTAGGCGACTCAGGCCAGATAGCGCCGATGTCGGATTCAGACCCGAAGGTCGGGCTCTTCCCCTTGGTGGCTGCACAGCCTCTCGAGTTGAGTAAGACAGGAGGGAGGGAGGAGGGAGAGGAAGAGGAGGAGATTCAGGGCAATTTCAGGAGATGAAAGGCAGGCTGCAGCTACGATGAGTTATTATCATTAGCTTTTGCTTTGCCTGTACCTCCATCAGCACCCCTCACCCCCTGCCCCCTGCCACCCTGGCTCCTCTGAGCCCCTGCTGAGAGAGCTGGGTTCTCTCTCAGATGTCCCCAGGCATCAGGGCACCTCTGGGCAGTGTGGCTGGCCACTGAGTGCAGACCCAGTGAGTCCCGTGGGGTCTTGGGAGGCGGGAAGTGGGAGCCAGCCTCAACTTGGTGCTGTCTTCAAGCTCCGAGCCTCTGCTCTACCTTGTCCACCTGGGGGAGCAGGCGGCTTTGAACATCCGCTGTTTTTAAAATGCACAGAGGAGGAGGCGTGGGATAGAACCTGGGAGCTGTGTGACAGTCAGTGAGCTGCTGTACCTCTCTGAGCCTCATTCCTCATCTGTGCCACGGGGACAACAATGCCTAATATGGGGGGTGGTGGTGGTTGTGAGGTTGACAACTTGTTACGAATGGACCTAAATGCAGGTGTTGCCAAAATGTGAGAAGGCATCTAGTTTCCTTGGTTACGATTGAAACCAATTCCATTCTCTTCATCACGGCTGCTGAACTGAGAAGGACCCAGAGATCAGGCCCAGCTCTGTCAGGGAAGAGCGTCTGATTGATTAGTGATGTCTGCCATGGGTGTAGGCGTGGGGAGGGGTGGCAGGTGTACCTGCTGTGTCCCTGCGAGGTCCAGCCACAAGTCAATAATCAGTGGAAACCAAATGACGGCTGCTGCTGGTTATTTAAGTCACCATAAGGTGACGGTAAGGGACACTTTCTTTAAGGTGGGCTAGGAATCAGAGAGGGAAGAGAAGCGGCTGATATTCTCTTACATTGGCGACTCCTCGTGATGGAATGGATAAGCTTCCTAGATGGCCTTAACACGTTTTGACAGTGGGTGATGGGGGCTGTGTGAAGGCTGCAGTTAGCAGCGTCCCTGACGATTCTCCTTTCCATGCAGGTTGGCGGGGAGGCGTCTGGTTGCTGCCTTGGGGACAGATGCCTGGTGTCTCCTCCAGGGAGGCCAAGGCTGCTGATCCAAGAGAAACTCTTCAGCTAACAGTTGGCTCACAGGGAAGGGTATTGACACGGAGGGGACAGAAACTGAAGAAGACCCAGAGTTGGTGAACGTGGACAGGGGTTTTCTCGATTTCCAGGTACTGTTCTTCCGGTGAGGGTACCCACGTTTCAGCTGGGGACTGGCTTCTGTCCCACTCAGGTGCGGCCTCCAGATGCAGGTCTGGCCGATCAGAACATGACATCCCTGGACCCTGGGACAGGCTGAGGGCCACAAGAGCCAAGTCAATCCGAGCATCAGGTTCAGGAATTTTTCTGGGACGACTGGAAAGACAGTGACTTTCCTTCTGTCAGCTTCACTGAACTGGCACTCTTTTACCTTGGCATTGCTAAAGGCCGTTTTGGTCAGTACTAGGGGAGACCTGCCTGAAAATAAGCCAGAGCAGAGCAAAGCAGAGACGAGGGATGACGGGAAGCAGACCTGTGACAACGTTTGGGCCTCTGGAACCAGCAATGCCTGAAGCTAACAATAGCTGAGTTTTTGTGCTCTTCTGCTTTAACCAATTTATGATGAGTATTTTTTTTAATCACTGAAAAAAAAGAGTTCTGCTGAGTTCTAGCTAGTGCAATATCCATGCTTGAAACAGCATTTCCTGAAAGCTAAGTGAACCTTCCTACATTGGCGGGAGAGAGAAGGTAGAAACTCAAGACAGAAATAAGACAGAATAGGGGCACCTGAGTGGCTCAGTGGGTTAAAGCCTCTGCCTTCAGCTCAGGTCATGATCTCAGGGTACTGTGATCAAGTCCCACACCGGGCTCTCTGCTTGCTAGGGAGCCTGCTTCCTCCTCCTCTCTCTCTCTCTGCCTGCCTCTCTGCCTACTTGTGATCTCTGTCAAATAAATAAATAAAATCTTAAAAAAAAACGAAATAAGACAGAATAATTCTAGGGTACTGGGGTGCCTGGGTGGCTCGGCAGATTAGGTGTCTGCCTTCGGCTCAGGTCATGTTCTCAGGATCCTGGGATCGAGCCCTGAGTCAGGCTCCCCGCTCAGGGGGGAGTCTACTTCTCCCTCTCCCTCTGCCCCTCCTTCCTGCTTGTGTGTGCGTGCTCTCTCTGCTCAAATAAATAGAATCTTAAAAAAAATAATTCTAGCATATTAACAATGAGAATAACTTCCACAAACCTAATACCTATTACTAAGGAAGCCTGGGCCAGGTGATTTTCAGTGTTTACTATTTGAACAATCATTCCAGAGTGTGCTGTTTTCCAGTTAAAGAAATCGAGAATCAGGGAAATTAATGAATCATGCCTCACGTCCAACAGCTGGTTAAGTTGCATACCTTAAACTCGGGTCCAGCTCTGTCTAGCTCCAAGATCTAGGCTTTTCACTTTGCTCTGTACAGCCTCTTGGCCAACCAACTAAACTATAAGAGACTTACTATGGGCTCCCTACAAGCCAGGAGCAGGATCGGGACCCCGGGCATGCTTTATTTATTACCAGGGAGACAATACGCAGGCCCCACAGTCTGACAACACAAAAGATTAAGGAAAGAAAAAGCTGTAGGCAGGAAGTACAAAATCTGCTCGCCCAGGAGCATGGAGCTCCTTATGCAACTTATATTAAAATAATTGATCAAATGCGTGTTATCAGCTGTTGGAAGATATAGTGAATACTGTTGGGCCACGGTGCCCCGCTCCACCTCCAGTCCCCACAGGAAACTCCCGAGAAATGCAGGAGGGGTGTCATTCCATAAAGCCACTCAAGCCGTTCCTGGAGAGACGGAAGGTGCGGTGGGAGCGGCAACCATGTCCCCAGCAGCACTTTCTGCTATCACTTGGGATAACACCCATCAATGTGCCACAGCAGCTGATAACCTCCCAGGGTGCATGCCGGCTGGAACCGCTCTTCACTCCAGAAAAAGCCTGTCTCCGTGGCCAGCCGTGACAGCTCCTTGACAGCTAACATGTCACTCTGTGGGGAGCAATTTGTCCCGGGGTTTGAATGAAAGCCAACCTTTCTTTCTTGAGACCTTCATTAAGCTCAGAGCACCAGTCTTAAACTGTACAGGATGGGTTTGGGGGGTGGGTTGTGTTACATCATGAATATGTTAAAGCATCTTAAAGATTAGGAAACATGTGATCTAGTTAGTACCTTCTTGCATTTCCTTTTCTCACCCACCTGTAGTCTAACTTCAGAGAAGTCAGCTGCTGTGAACAGCGGAGAATGAGGGGTTCCAGGCCCTGGAGACACCACTGGGTCATTTTTCCTCCTTATGACCTCACCTGTTGGGGTCTTTGCTAGCATACATCCCTCTGCCTCAACTTCCCTTTCCTCCCCAGCTTCCCTCCACCCTTCTTCCTTTGCGTCTTTCCTTCAAATTCCAGCCTCATTTCCCAGATGGGCTCTCCCATTACGCATTTCTTAGTTCCTGCTGTTCCTCCGAAATAGACAAATCCCTTGGTAATTACTGAATCCCGATTCTGTCATTTTCTGTTACAGCACAGGCTGCTGTATACACATGGGTGTGCAGGAACGGGTGTGTGCTTATTATGTCATTTTTTTTTTTTAACAATTGCATGTGGTGGTTGACTGACCCTTCTTTGGAAGGGACGCTCCACAAGAACGAGCACTGTTATGTTTCCTGCTCACGGTGACATTCCCAGGGCTTATTTAAGAACCCGACCCGCAGTAAGTCCTCAATAAATATTTGACAGCACTCCTATGCAAATCCTATGCAAAACAAATCCTATGCAAAAAGCAGACATTACCGGTCAGATACTAGAGCAGAGGAAAGAGAGGCACGCGGAGAAGTTTGAATAACGCACCAGAGCCTGAATCCAGTTGTGTTTCCCACAGGCTCTGCCTCTCACAACTATGCCATTCCACCTCCTTTCTGGTAGCGGTCAAAGAGCAAGGTGGCCATCGGTGGGCCTGGAGACCTATTGAAGTAGGTCTCACACTATAACGATCTTCCTTGGCTCTAATTATCCGCATGAGGTCAGAAGTCTTTTTTTTTTTTTTTAATTCAAAGTTCTTTAGATTGCCAGTAAGACACTGGATACTCTGGTCCAGTGTTTCTCAACCCGGCAATTCACTGAAATCACCTGGAGAAGTGGTTTCCCCCCACCCCCCCAAAATATTGAGTTCTTATCCATTGTAATACCAGACTGTCTATGATATTAACAAGTTTGACACGCAAACAAACAAAAAAAAAGCTAGTGAATGAATAAATACATGAAATACGGGAATGATTTCATCTATTTGATATTTCTCACCCTTTCCCTCTGAAACACATGTTCCCAACGTCCAGGTGTGTATCTAAGGCCACTGAGATAAAAGACGTTCGCAGAATGGCTCTGTCTACTCATGCATTCAAACAAACCTCAGAGCTAAAATCAGCATCTGTGTTTGCAAAGACTACCAGGGGCAAACTGATTATTCAGAAGGCATCTTGCCCGGAGACATCATCTAGCACAGTGGCTGGTTCTCAGACTGGCTCCCCCTGGAATCGGCTAGCAGGGACAGTGGTCGCCATCCAACCAACGGCCCTACACACGCCCCGCGGGCCCACCGTGCACCATGAACCATATTTCATGAGTTCGCCAAGGAATTCCTCACTACACACCCAGAGCTCCAACCATACCTTCCTCTCCTTTTCTTATCACACATCATCCTACAGATACATTCTAGAAACTGCAGTTGGCTTTCTCTTCAAAAATGGAAAAGAAAACCCCCACTACGAAACACCATATTTTCTAGGTTTTTCTAACTGATTCTTTCTCATCTCCATATGGTAAACACATTCATCATGCCTTTCATTAAACAGCAAGAAAGGGAAGAAGAACTTTAAAAAAAAAATTGGATTTTTTCGGTTGCCGTCTGGCATAAATGTTTTGTTGCTGTTGTTTGGGGGATAAGAAAAAAAGAAGTCGAGTATGGAAATATATTATTGATTCCTGCCTGTTTCTCAGGAGCATGCACTATTGATTAAAGCCCTCCACAGCCCTAACCTTTGCTTCCTCATCTCGAGGGAGCAAATTTGTAGAGCTGCCAATAACCAACAGAAACTCTAGCATGGAGATCTGGAGACTTCTCGGGCCAGCTTGCCCGGAGATGCTCAGAAAATTCTTACCAGTGGTCTGAGACGCCTCAGTGGGGAGACGTGAGGAGCATAGACAAAGCTCACAGAAAGTTCTTGGGTGCTCAGAAAGCACACTCCGGCCCAAGGACGGCCAGTCTGTGGGTCTGGAGTGGCGGTGTGATGTGTAACTCCAGTCCCGTTGGGGGCAACAGACAGTTGACTCCAGCTGGCACCAGGGAAGTCAATTGGGACTTTCTTGGCTTATGTAACTAGGGATAACTATAGCCAGGTGCCTAGGCACCATTGGATCCAGGAATCTGAAGACCTCAGTGCTCTTTTCCCCCTTTTCTCTCTATTTTCATTGCATTTTCTCCTGCTGCCAACAGGCTTCCCCTAGCAGGGGTTCTCGCTTTATGAGACTTCTAGATTCAATCGTTCCGTCTCCTTGCTTATGAACATACCCCTCACTCAAGTCCTCTGCCTATCATGGCTTACCAACGACATTAGCTTTCTAACTGGTGGCTCAGAACCCATCTCTCTCCCTTGGGAGATGATGTACAAAGAACAATATCAGGTTCACGTTCTGGCATGGCCACAAATGAGCTCTGAACCACTGGGGGACCACCTAACTTCTCTGGGCTTTGGTTTCCCTCTTTCTTTGCCCACTTCCCATGGCTGCCATGAGGATCAGAAGGAAACCCATGTTTGCAGGTAGCTTAGTGATGAAAACAAGAGATCTTCCTATCCCCTCCCAACAACTAACCTGGATGTTCGAAAAGAGGCCATTCTTTGGGAATCAAACTATGTGATCAATGGACGGAGATCAGGGCAGAGATAGACTGCAAAGAAAGAGCTCAAGTTTCTAGGTTGGAGAAAGACTTAGCGAGGTTGTTAATAACTAAAGACAACGTGTCAATCAAACAATGCCCTGGTCTGAAATAAAAAAGTAAAAAAAGACTGTCAGAAAGGCAATCAGTCCTAGCGACGCTAAAACAGGGTAGAGAGTGTAGTGTTCTCACTGGTAGACGTTGAGTATTTGGGTTGGGTATGAAAATGGATGCAGTCACTCTAAGGGGGCCTAGTGCCATTACATGTGGGCAATAATGCAATGCACCTGCCCATGATTGCCTCTGACCTTCTGTTTATGCTCAGTCCTGGTCAGGCTGAGATGAAACGTGAATCTTCAGGCGTGGCCGGGAAGCACACGCATATCCACATCTTTCCAGACCGACAATTTGTAATGTGTGTCAAAAGACTTGAAAATGTTCTTACCTTGTGGCCCAAAATTCCACTGCTGGGGGATGGATCACCAATGGGGATGAAAGTTTTATACGGGAGACCATTCATCACAGAGTCATTTATAACAGCAAAAAAGTCAAAATGATCTAATTGTCTGACCACTGGGGAATGGGTAAAATTCATTATGGGACAGTCTGAAGGTCAAGTAGTGTAATTTTGGAGAATACCATATGATAC